>CAJNOL010002365.1:0-40140 GCA_905250125.1 Rotaria sordida | reverse complement strand
TTTTATTTTTAGAAAAAATCGATGTATTTGTGGTTTATACCGATAGTGAAACATGGTTTGGTGATATTCATCCAACAGCAGCATTAAAGAAATATCGTCAAGAAATGGATTGTCCAAATGCAAAATTAATTGTTGTTGGAATGCAATCAAATGGTTTTACTATTGCTGATCCAAATGATAAAGGCATGCTTGATGTTGTCGGTTTTGATTCAGCTGCTCCACAAGTTATGTCATTATTTGCTGAGGGAGAAATATAAATAAATAAGAAAAATACTACGTCCATATTTTATATTAAACACGACGTTTTTGTTTTCTTTAGTAACTTTTTTTTTTGTTTTTTTTTTTTTTACATTTTACACTTTGTTTTGTTGCAGTGATTGATTTGTCTGCTGTTATTAAATTACAAACATCTTTAAAAGAAACATTAACTAATAAAGATATAGCAATATATTATTAACTATGTCTTCTCTTATGGCAATATAACGAGTGATTGGAAAGGTTTTAGACAAGATGTTTGTTTACTTTAGAATTGCTAGAAAGGATTTCTGACAAGTTAAAAACTATGAGTTAGAATGCTCTTTTCGAATATGAGCTTAGAAATTTTGTTTCAATTTTTGTTTGAGTATAGTAAACTAATCTTTGAAAAACCTAAAAGATTAGTTTGGACGGAACTTCTGGACTGATGCTCATGGTAATTATATTTGTTCATTTTGACTCGTTTAAAAGCATTTCAGTATAAATCACAACGAGAATTTGAATATGAGCTTGAAAATGTTGTGTCTATTCGTGTTTAAGAGTAGGAAGGGACTTTTTGAAAGATCTAAAAAATAATTTTTAATGGTAAGCCAACATAATTTTGTTTGCCCTATAAGTAGAATCCGTCGGATTCTTCCAGAATCTGGATCTGAAAATTTTCTGTCAACTGGATCCGAAAACTTTGGATCCGATTGAGCTCTATTCTATGCATTTCTCAGACGAGTCGTCTAAGAAATGTGTAGGGTGTACTACTTAGGGCATACCAAAAGTAGTGGCGCCCGCATCTCAATTTCTTATAGAAGGCTTGAGTAAATTTTCTTTTTTTATGAGGTGATAGAGAAAACGAAGCTCTATTTTTCTGTACTATTTCATCTCTATTTAACTGGTATTATAATAATAGAATTTCGATAAGAACTGTTTTTGCGTAAAACTTCACTAATCCATTAGTACGCTTTCTATTCCAATTTCTAATTATTTAATACGTTATACTTAAAAACAAAAGATACCAAAAGATGCAGCATGAAAAGCTCTACAATTTATAAAGAACAGTTTATTTTGTATTTGAAATAAGTAAAAAGAAATTTCTCTTTGGATGATTTTTTTCGGGCAACGAAGATTGGTTACACAGAATTTTGTTTTCTTTTGACAAGGCGACATAATTAAAACAAACTTTATTATGTAAATTGTAGAGCTTTTCACGCCGCATCTTGTGATATATTTTGTTTTTTTTAAACAAAGGATATCAAATGACAAAAAGGTGAAATAAGAACAAATGAACTCATCTTACATCAAAAACTATAGTTTTCGCACATTCGAAACTTGATCACTCAAAATTTCGTTCATTTTGAAAACAAAAAGTACAACTATAAAAAAAAGTCATCCTATGTAAATTGTAGATCTTTTCACGCTGCATCATTTGGTATATTTTGTTTTTTAATACAACGTATTAAGCGATTCAAATATTTAATCTGCCTCACGCGTCAGTGAAATTTTACGCAAAAACAGTTTTTATCGAAATTCTATTATTATAATACCAGTTAAATAGAGATGAAATAACACAGAAAAATAGAGCTTCGTTTTCTCTATCACCTCATAAAAAAAGAAAATTTACTCAAGCCTTCTATAAGAAATTGAGATGCGGGCGCCACTACTTTTGGTATGCCCTAAGTAGTAACGGAATAAAAAAAAACGCAGAAAAGTATCGCGTATGTTCGGGACAGCTATGCTGTTCCGGTTAGAACGTTTCAATGAAAGTATCAAAGTACCGTTCGATCGAGTCCGGATCCTAAAATGCAGGACTCCAATGGGCTCTACATATGATTCTCTATTCGAACATGCTAAAAATTGCCGGAGTCGACTAGACATCGGCGTGACTAATATTTTTTGGTCACGGTCATGGTCACAGTCACGATCGTGATCATTGCAGCCATGATCATGACTGTGACCATGAGTCACGAAAATTCTAACGACTGTAATCATACAGTATTTTTCGATCGCCTATGTGCATATAAATTACGTAGACACAGCGTTTATTGAATAGTGTTTCTATTGGCAGTGATAACCAGATAATGATTGTTGGGTGTGATAAGAAAAGAAAGAAAATATGGGATTAGAACAATAATATCCTTTTCTCATTATAGAGTGTAATGAAAATTTACTTTACATAGCAAGAAAATTTCTGAAGAGAATTCGTTACAATTAATTTGCAGTAATGATTCTTCTAGAAATTTTTAAAAAATTGAAAGAGAAGAATAATATATATATCAGGTTCGGGTTCACTTCAGTACCATTAGTTTGCATAAAAATAACCAACATTCTGTTATTTTTCATTCATACAAATCATTTAACTGCTACCAAGCACTTAATAGTATACCCTCATAGGAAATAAGGAAGCACCGAACGCGAAAGTTCGAGTAAAGGTTCGCTCTCGAATACTGTCAGTTTCAGAGAATTGACAAAGCTATGAAGCAGAAACAAAGTAAAAGAAAGACTTTTTTAAGTTTAAGTCTATGATGAAGTTAAAACAAATAGTCGTAAGATGTTCAGATTAAAAAATTATCGTGACTAGTTGTGAACAAGGTCTAGTCACAGTCACGAGCACAAAATTTGTTTTAAAGTTAGTCACAGTTATAGTCGTGACCGTGATAATCATGAGTCACGGTGATGTCTAGAGTTGACATTTCTCTACAAAATGTGATAGTGAAGTAAGTTGTAGCTCCTACTTAAGTAAGGCTACAAGCATGTTTTCATGTACTCATTTCCACGTAAAACAATTGTCGATTTGTCAAGCAAAAAAAAAAAACTTAGTGTATTTTTTTAGGACAAATTCTGGTCTATAAATTGATATATAAATGAAAATCTCAATTTTTAGTTTCGAATCGAAATAATGAAACTATAAAAATTTTTTCGTCGAAACTAATTTTTTAGGTTTTTCAAAGATTATTTTACTGTATTCAAACAAAAATTGAAACAAAATTTCTAAGTCCATATTCGAAAAGAGTATTCTAACTCATAGCTTTTGACTCGTTGGAAATACTTTTTAGCGATTCCGAAGTAAACAAACATCTTGTTTAAAAACTTTCCAACTGTTTGTTATATATAGACGAATAAAAACATTTGTTTATGTAAGTCAAATGACTTTTTAATTTAAGTCTTTAAGAAGTATGAAGTATTATAAATAGATTATGATTAACCTCTTTCGAACTACAACGACGTGGTTTTGACATTGCCATAAGATTATGATGGACATGATGACAAAACTGTTCTTATTCTATAAGAGCGAATAAATTATTCTATCAATGAATAAAGGTTATAACATCAAGTTTTATTGTTTTCTCTTTTATAGGTATTTTTTTCTTTTAATTCTAAGTTTCTATTGAAACGTATCTAATATAACTGATTATTTATATTCTGATATTTATTTTGTTTATTCTGGTATAGAACGAATGCTTTTCTTAAGCTGGATAAATACATATCATAATAATCTCATGGATTATTTCAAAGAATGTCGGTCAACATATTTTGCTAACGGAAAGTAATAATCTTCTAAGTTATTAATATTACACAAATATGAAGAGAAAAAGAACGACTTAAGGCAAAAATGTAGGAATATCAGAAATCAAAGAAGTTCTTTTTTTGTTTCTTTTTTTTCTTATAAAATACTAACTATCATACCAAATGAAAGAGAATAGAAAATAATAAATGGCTACTTATTGAAAAAAAGACATAAGAGACAGAAAGAAAAATAATAGAAGATTATCTAGCAGAACTCAAGGGAGACTTATGTAGTTGACTTATTTGTCAGTCGAAAATTCTTTGATGTTGATTGTTACGGTTATCGAAACACTAAGTAATTACTTATGCGCACTTGTCTTTATCACTGTCAATGTTATTGTTTGTCTGACGAGTCAATTACAATTTGGTTTGTTGATCAGATCTATCGCGCATTTCATACACAAGTAATCGACTACCACTCGAGTTATCATCTTTCTTCTTCTTCTTCTTCTTCTTCTTCTTCATCATTACACAAAAAATTCATTATTTTTGTTTCTTCAAATTTATATCGCGTGATTAAACACGTTTGTTTCTTTGTAAAAAGAAACAAGCAATATTAAATCTTTGTTTTTTTGTTATTATCAATTGTCGTCATTATTAAATAAAGTAAGTTAATCTTTACAAACAAATTTATAACAGATGTGTCATTTTTCTACTCAAATTAACGTATTATGTATTATATTACAGGAAAAATAATATTATAATCACCATAAAAGAGCAATCAAAGAAAAAGAAATCAATAATCTTTATTGTTATGATATACACGTGCTCATGTAATTGACTAATAGAGAGACAATGTTTTTTGCACCTGGAACCTTTCGAAGAGCATTTATTTATTTTTCTCGTTAAAATTAGAATTTCACTACCTATTTCAGTGATTTGTCAATAACTATTTGTAGTCAGATTAGTACGTCTGAACTTCTGAAATATATATATAGAATTGTTGTTTCTCTGGTTTTTTCATACAAATATAAACATATATCTATCAACAAGCTTTCATCTTACCGTTGACATTAGCCACCACTCAGTATATCTTGTTTCCTTTTTATTAATTGTCTAATAACGTAAATGACGGGATCAGAAAGACCTTATTAAAAGGCTATATGTTCTTTATATGCAAATAATATTCATAGAAAAAAAAAAGCAAAAACAAATATAGTTAGTTGTGTGTCTTTTAGTATAAAGTATCTATAAGCATAACCAATTGGAAAAGAACAATCAAACATCATCAGTTGAGTCGTCATCAGCACGTGCGATATCATTCTCAGTTGGAGACACGAATAGCTAAATATGATGAAGAACATACCAATGTTTAGAGATAAAAATGATGTGTCTACATAACTATCGTCAGAAGTGTTTTCTATTATTCTTTTAGAAAGCGAAGACGAGGAGGAGCGAAATGATAAAGTTGATGATAGAAAAGACTCTTTATTATTATGTAAGTTTATAACTTATTCTTCTTCTATAGTATGATAATGATAACACCAAATGAGTTTCTTCAATTTGCTAATGAAATGGGTCTTGGAAGAATAAAATCTACATCACCATCACCATCACCATTAATATCACATAATAATAATAATAATTGTACAACAACAGGTTTATCTGTACTTAATAATTTATGTCATCTTATTGAAGAAATTCATCAATTAAAAACTGAAAATAATCGTTTACGTGCACATCTTGAATTAGTTAATCATGTTGAATTATTTCAACAACGTTTTGTAGTAAATGATACTAATGAAAATAAACAAGAAAAAAATGAATCAATTATCTCTTCACCATCTATTCATGATGAAGAAAAATTCGAAGCATTATCACCAACAAGTTCATTAAAATCTAAATCTTCGCCATCAATTCGAGAACGAAAAGGTAATGTTCTTTTGTTTTGTTTATTTTTTTTAAATTTTTGTCATAATATATGAAAACTTTCACATGATCGAAAAAAAAACAAACTAAATTTAAAAACAAAAAAAAAAAGAAGATTAATCATAACTGCTCATTTAATCTTGACATTTGTCAATTGTGACATATCAAGTGTTTAAGAATGTTTATTATATAATTTATTATGTGCAAATTACCACAAAGATAACATAATAAAATCTTGAGTTCTTTTTCAAAAGATGTACTGTTAAATATTCTACAGTAAATGTATGAAAAGATTCTTTTGAACTCTTCTAATGAGTTTTGATCAAACCAAAAAAAAAAAGCAACAATATATGAAAGATTGATATTTCTCATTATAATGGAAGTAAAGACAGAAGATGTTTGCTATAAAAAAAAATATATATATTTTGCATTTATCTCTACATATGCAAATTTTGTATTGTAAAGTTCTTAAGAATAAGCTAAACGATTTTCTTGACTTATGCTAATAGATTTCAAGATAGTTCAAAAAGGAAAGATGTATGACATGCTTTGTTTTCTCATAATGTAGAATATGATTCCTTAAGTCTATCTTGATTTTGATATTGAAATTCTCTTTTCTAAGGCGTTTACACCCAAGAGTGTAACTTTTGGAGAACATGTGGAGCGCAACACTTCCTGTTGCTTTTGAAAATTGTTTCACACAGCATTCCTTTTTCTGGCACTCAGCTATTCTGTACTTTCTGTCTTCAGTGTTGAGTTACGCTTCTGTTTATACTACTGTCAATGTCAACATTTCATGTAGATTTCGAGGGTGAACATCTATTTTTTAGAATACAGATACATAGTCCCTGCTACAATAGTCACAATCTTCAAAAGAACGGACCTCATACGACTTTCCTTTGAGCTCTCTTAAAATCGATTAGTATAAATTGAGAAAGTCTTTTACTTTAACTATCCTGAAGGACTTAAGTTTTTATGATTTGTCTATGTAGAGATCAATGTAGAATACATAATACAAAAAAACATCTTTTTCTTTACGTCCAATATTATGAGAAACACCAATCTTTCATAAATAGTTTTGTTTTTGGTGTCGTAAAAATTCATTAGAACAATTCAAAAGAATCTTTTGATAAACTCTTGATAGAGAATTCAACAGTACGTCTTGTGTCAAAAGGATTCAAGATTTTATTATTTATATGTACAAAGATGTATACATAATAAATAATATTACAAATATTCTCGAATTTCTCATGTTTTTTAATAGGTATACACTTTTTTAATAATCAAGAAGATTCTTCATTAATATCACATATTAATCATGATCGATCGGAACAGACCGATTCTAATATTGGTAAATTCACTAAAATGTTTATTGGATTAATAAAGTTTTTCTGTAAAACTTTTCTTAAGGTTTATCATCTATATCAAATAGACAAAATTGGAGTAAAGTTCGACATGTTTTTAAATTTTCTCTTCTACGAAAATACGGTTCACCTTCAAGTTCTCTTATAACAAATGTTGAAAGAAATATACCAGCAATAAATATATCTCTAGAAAGTGAGGAGGATCATTTACAAGAACATAAACATTCATTGAAGAAGAAGAAAACTGTAACAACAACGAATGATAATCGACAAATGATTATGGGTGATGAAACTGATCAAGAAGATGAATCAACTCAATTTAATAGATCATATCATACGAGAAGACCTAATGAAACTGACAGACTCAATTCATCAAGTCTTGAACGTCAGGAAATACTATCAACAAGTTCACCTTGTAATGCTACAAATATTGATGATGAAGCTTTATTAACACGTAAACCATCAAAAATCGGTAATTATTTTGACTGAATGACTTGAAAGAAAAAAAGCAGGAAATGAATTTTAGAAGAATCTTACGTATTAAAAAGAAAAGCAAATTAGACTTCCATTTCTATTAATAGCAGTATCACCTTTTCATACGATGTTAGTTGTCTCCGGTGAATTTGATATTACTTTATATTCTATTGAATTTTTCACTAAGTTTAAGATCAATATATAACTTTTTTTATATTGAAAGAGAAATGATGTTAATTTTTTTTTGTCTAAAATAATAAATAATTTAATATAATTGTCCAGAGAAGATCTCTCAGAATTGTCTTCTGTTGACTGTAGGATATATTGTAAGTTCAGTGTGATATTATTTAAAATACTTTGATCTCTATATTATTTTCTCTTTTAATTTTATAATAGATGAAGAAGAAACATCCTTGCTGTTCGACTACCATGCAGTAGATTAGTAGCCTGAAATCTTCTCCTACAACTAATACAAGCTGTAATTCTAGGCAGAAGGCCAGCCTGACATAGAGTTCTTGAACTCTTCATACATATTAACTATCCACAAGAGCAAGTGTATGTCACAATGTAGTCAGCATGTCATCGGACGACTGATAGGAGACAAACAGCCGTCAGTAACTTGTCTAAGGTTATTCTATGTCAGAGGGTATCGAGGATTTCGTACAGTACTGTGTGGATACATATCAATCAACGTAGCCACTCAACAATGGCAAATTTATGATAGATATTTATCTTATTTATCTGTAAATCTTTGAAGTCAAACTAAATTAAAAGTAATATACAATTATATATTCAATCTTCTTTAAAATCATTTTATCTGTTGTTTTTCTTGAGGAAAAGAAAATATAATACTTGGATATACTTTCAAATGTTTTATTTGTCTAGATATTTTAATATTACTAAATTTTTCCAAAAGTCATAGTTACATAAAAAATGTTTGAATTATTTATATTAACAATAAAGAAAATATTGAAATAATTAGAAGATCAACATGTGATCTATTCATCATTGAAATATTAATTGATAAAAAAAGAAAACAATATAGAATACAGAATATTTTATAAAAATTACAGAATCATATTTGAAAATTTTCCTAAATAGGCAAAACGATACGTTATCTCATTATTTTATATACGCATATACGAAAGACAAAATAACAAATCTATATATACTTTCTTCATCTTTACCTAAGCATGCCTCCAGTAAATATTATCTAAATAAAAAGAAAACAAAAATCTCTTTTAATTATTCTTTTTATATCATTCATAATTGTTTAGTTCAAAGATGAAAAGCTATTAAAATTTTCTCATGATATAACAAAAATAAAACGAGAGAGACAGAGAGAAAATCTTTGATAGTAACTTGATTGAGAGATCATCTTTCTGTAGAAATTTTGATCGTTGGAAAATTTTATTTTTTCTTTATTTAAATTGTAGCTCGTTATCGACGTAAACTTCGTTCTAAACTTGATACTGTTAAAAGACAATTCAGTGATCAAAATTCATCATCATCGTCACTACGTCTTTTTAATACTTCACATGTATCAGTATTTGATGATATTGGTAATTTATTCAATTAACTTTAAAATTCACTAGAAATTTTATTTTTCTTTCAATTGATTTATTTTACTAGGTTCAGGAGTAAATCGTGCGTTATTAACCGCACAATTAGCACCAGCTTTAACAAAATCTTATCAACAAAAAATGCGTGAATGGGAATCAATGCAAAAAAGTCGTTTTCTTGGTTAGAAATTCTATTTGATTTTGCTTTTTTTTTCCTTACTAAACCAAAATGTGTTTTGTTTTTTTTTTTTGTAGTAAACTACCGTCGACAATCCATAGTACCTAAAATTGATTTCATTAATAATTCTCGAAAAGTTTCAATAGCACCAATAATAAAGAAAATATCGCAAGATCGAATAACTTTACCATCAACTATTGAAACTTGTTCATCATTAATTAATGAATTAAATCTTGAAACTCAAACAAATTCAATAATATTAAGTCCTATACTTTCACCTAATCAACGATCACTTATTTTACATCAATGGCGTGAAATTATGTTAGAAGAAATTTCACTTCGTCATTATAATGAATATCTTCAGAAAAAAATGAATTTATTAAAAGAACTTGAAACAAATTTAAAAACATTAAAAACAAATATTTTTTGTACTAATTATAATACAATTAAACAACAATCAAAAATAAATATTCAAGATTATGATGCATATAAAAAATCATATTTACCACAACGTTGTCGTTCATTACAATCATTAGTATCAATGCCTGCTTCATGGGTATTAGCTGTACAAAGTGCTGCTTATTCTGATGTATTAGATGGTACATCAAAGAAAACAAATGAACGAGCAATTTTATTTAATAAAGATTTCTTTGATCAACTTGAACAATTTAAAAAAGAACGATTTAAATTTGAACAAGATTCTGTAAAAGAATTACAATCATTAAATCCTTCATTGTGAGTAAAAGAAAAAAAAAGAATAAATTTTTTCTAATTATTAGAAATCATTTATTTTTAAAACTAAGAACAAAAAAAAAAGATCAAATAGAATTGATTTGTTTTATATTGATAACACTTTTTTTTCTTTTTTGAAACATATCAAGTGTTTTCTTGAATGAAAAGTTAATTATCTCGATATCAAACAAAAATAAACCTACATTCAATTAGATGGCCACCATGTCATATAAATATTCTTCATAGAAAAAAAGAACATAATATCAAAAATTCGTTGACAGCACAAAATATATTTTTGTCAGTAGACTCGTCTGTTGACAAAAATAAAACATTGTTTCTTTTCATGTCTTTATATTGATTGAAAATAATGATCCATATCATTATCAATTGTTGACAGTATATTATCAACCGTCGACAGCTTGACCTAAATATTATTTAAAACTAATTTTATTATTAGGACAAAAATATTTCGAAAACAAAAAAAGAAGTTTGTTTTTTTTTTTTTTAGTCAACAAAGACTTATCGGCTTTAATAGAATAATTAATAATGAAATTGTAATTCTTTTAAAAAAAAAACAGAATAACTCAAAAATTTTCTTTTCTACAAAATAATTTTTGATATTTTATTTCCTAAAATACCTCAATCATTCTTATCATCATACAGTAATTGAAATGATATGAAAATAATAGAAAAACAAACCACTAATTACTATTTTGTTTTCTTAGAACAAATCAAAACCCAATTACAAATACAATTCGCTCAACTAAACCTAGTGTTAAACTTATTCGTACATGTGGTTCTTTACGTAAATTATCTCTTGTATCATATTCACAATTTCCTCAATATTTTCTACCTGATCCTGTAGTACCATTACAAACAGTTATACAATCAAAAGAAGAATCAACATCAATAATAGAACCTATTTCAACAACAACAATAAATGAAATTGATTCAAATAATAAATTATCAACAGATAATTTTAATAAAGAATCCAAACGTTCACGTTTTCAGTTAAAAGAAACTTTTCAACGTAATAAAAGTATGTGTGTCAATCATTTTCAAACATGGTTTCAACGTCGTCAACATCCACATTCATGTAAAATAAGACGAAAATCAATTATAAAATCTAAAGATGAAACATCATGTTTAACACCAATATTTCATTCACCACGTTTATTTCGTCTTCATGAAAGAATATTTAAACATCAATCTCAACCTTTACAACAAATTGTTCATATTTCAAAACCATTAGAAACTCTTGATGATTCTGATAATCAATCTCAATATGAATTACCTGTTCGAATTTATTTTCCACCATTAACAACTCCGATACCTCGTCATGTACGTAATACTCATATTGATATAGTAAAATCAACAAATGATAATCATGATATGAATATTGAACAAACATTTAATCATTCAATAACACCAATTACAAATCGAAAAGATTCATTCTCATTTCAATTAACAACAGCTAAAAAACGACGAGAAAGTTTTGTGACATTATCGAACATTATTAATAGCCGATGTTTATAAATATTTAATCGAACAGAAAAGAAAAAAGAATTTTTATTTATATTAACACAAGCTTTATTTCTCATATTTGAATATAAGAAAAAGAAAAGAAAAAGAAGACTTTTTTTACAGCGAATTTTATTAGAATTAAATTTAAAATAATTTTTCTTAATTTTATCAACAATTTTTGCCTTTTATTTATTTCATGGATAATATTTTGTATTGTAAATATTCAAAATTAATGCACTGTTTTATGCATGAGATGCTAGAATTCTATTGAAATAGAAAGACACCGCCTGTTGCCTTTATATCATTAGACATACTTCAACATTGATTGACTTATTGAAGCCTCACTATCATTCTTGTGTATTTCTCTTCTTTTTCTTTCCTATTAATCTGTAAGAATCATGTATATTTAGCTTGCGTCTATGCACGTGTATTCTTATATCTATTTCATCAAGGCAAGAAAAGATGAGTGTCGAATAATATATGGAATAACACCAAAAACATAACTGTCATATTGTAGCTTCAGTCGTGCAGTACTCGAGGTAAATTATTTAGTATATGTAAAATGACAGAGTTTTGATATGCATGAAACCATAGACAAATATAACTAAAACAAGATATTTTATATAACATCTTATTTTCTATCCTAATCATCTATGACAACAGGAATCAAGCGAGAATCACGCACTTTTCTTATAACTTGGCAAGGTAAGTAAAAAATATCAGTGAAGAATAACATCAAAGTGTAAACTCAATTGAACCATATGCTTTTATTAAATTAGGCACATTAAAATCATTGAATCAGTCATAGATAAAATAAATATGTCCAAAACCAGAAAGTACTTTAGAATGCATTTCACGTAAATTCTTAAGGACATCCTATATCTGTCGATACTATTTTTCATTCTTTGTTACGCATCATATAGCTACGACTAGTATTTGTTTTATATTCTGAGGATAAAACTTTCCAGTTCATTAAACATATATTATGCTTACATATTCTAAGCACATTATGTTATGCAAACAAGAAGATTTGGATTAGTGTATGACATATATTAAATATTGCTTTTAAAATAAAGCTGAGTAAGTTTTGTTTTTCTTTTTATTGTATTATATTTCACTTGTCAATTTTCTTATGTACCATTTAAATGTAATCCAAGAGAAACACAGATCACGTATACGCATATAAGAGAAATTCATCGTGTCTAGCATTATCAATAAACTAATAGTTTTTTCCTTTTCGCTGTTCGGGTGTGTAATTGAATAAAAATAAATAAATTGTGTTGGTCATTGAATCACATCGATCTGTTCTAGCACTCAAAATCGACGAGACGATTACTGTTGTTCGTTCGATTTTTCTTTTTTCTTCTTTCCTGTCCGTAATATTATTGTCTTATATATGGTAATCATAGATCCTATATGAAATTTTCATTATCGGAAATTAACAGTTGATATTCGTATATAAGAATCTTTTTTTTTAAAGTCATTTTGACCTGTAATAAAAAGTCTTTACACGGAAATCAAATAATCTTTTTCTTCTTATTTGTATTCAAAAATATAGAGAATATGAGAAATCAATATTATTTATTTGATTGAAATATTTTGTATTTTCTTTTTTTTCTGCCGACGTATTACTCTCTGAAAGAAACGAATAATATAGGAAACAATTAGTTTTTGTATTATTATAACAATAAGGTAGTGGTAGATTTTTTTCCCTTTTACATTTATCATGGTTTTTTTCTTTCTTTCATTTGCTTATGTCCAAAATAATAAACAAATATAATGTTTAGAAAAAGAAAAAGATGTTCTATGTATTCTTTCATGTCTCTATATATCTTGAAGAGAAGAGTAACTGAGTAGAAGAAATTTTATATCTTGTTCGAGCAGATGCATGTAGAAAAAAAAATGCGAGAGTGATTTTCTTCTTTGTCTGTTATTCTCTTAGACGTTCTGTCTTAACTAATAAATGAGTATATACCAAAAGAAAATGAAGACTTGAGAAGTGTCAGTAAAAAGAAAATTTTTAACAATGTAAACATGAGGCCATTTTTCTATGCATCTGCAGTTATTAAAAAATTATTAGTACAAGACATTCCCGTCGAAATTAATCTCTATCTACAAGCGCTAACATCATGTTTGCATGTATATATAGATTTTCTTATTTAGGTGATATCTAATCACCATATTTTTCTTTTGTTTAAATATTTAACTCTTGTAAGCATGAATGAAAATTCTACACTAAAACTGAATGTCTATCAAATTAGCCTGGCTCACTTTATGCCATAGTTTTTATACTACTCTTTAGGTTCTATAAATACTACTGTCACTAGAAAAAAATAGTTATTATCATTTTCATCATTTCTTCGGAAACAAAAAAAAGAAATTTTTTTAATGTTATCTCCATAGAATTTTTCTCTTCTCCAAAAAAAAGAGAAGAAAAGAAAATCATACTTCACCCTTCGAATGTCAACATATGAAAAAAGAAGAAAATAATGTACCAACAATATTTTTAGTACGTAATATATATCTTTGTTTAATTATATGATAATAAAAGATTAGCACTAGAAAAATACTTTGTAGGAAAATTAAAAGAAAAGAATGAATAATTGTTTTATATCTGTGTAAAAAAATGTTTTTCCTTAGCTATTAATAGAATAACAATTAGAAATCTATTGTGTTTATTTTTCTACTTTGTGATAATTCAAATAGAAGAAAAACGTACATTTAATTTTTTAATATTCTTTAAATAACTTAAAGGAAATTCAATTTTTCAAAACGATACATTTGTAAGAAATTTTTTCAATTATCTAAAGAGACTTTGTTTTTTTTTCTACTGTATCTATTGCATATAAATATTGTTCGATAAGAGAAGAAGAGTTTGACGGAAATGCTGTGATGATCAGGTCAACACTAAGGTCATTTTCATTTTATCCATTCTACTCAAATATCAATCAGAAAAATTTTACTTCAATGATTTTTAATAAGAGAATTTCCCTTTTTTTTGTTATACGTTTCTATCTTTACATCGAAGAATGATACTCAGTAAATACATTTTGACTTGCTTACTAAACAACTTACAATTGTGTCTTAATAAAAATAAAAATAAAGCAAGAAACCAAAAAGAAACAAATAATACATCTGTCAACTGTATTGCTATTGTTTTATCTTATATGTACGTATCAAAACTATCAAATAGATATGTTTATTATTTTAGATTGATTTGTATTAATAGTTATCATTGCATATCATCTTACTTCGATGAATTGTACTGAAGGTAACAAAAAAACGAATGATTTTTATTATCAAACTAATAAACAAAAAAAAAACATTTTCAGATCCAAGTCGTATGATTGACATACATTTTCGTTCGCCTTTTGCCTTTTGGACATTAGGTGTAATTAGTGTTATACTATCCATATTATCAGATGCTGGTAATTTAATTAATTTATTTGTTCTTACTCGACGTCATATGCGATCAACAATGACAACACTTTTAGTTACACTTGCTTGGGCTGATCTTGTTCCACCTACTGTTGCTTCATTAAACAGCATACTATTTTATTATTTTTTACCACGTATGAATAATTCATCAACATTTTTAACTACACATATGATTGCACGAGCTATTTTTAATGGATTAGCAAATGTATTTACAACATTTAGTAATTGGCTTATTGTATTAATTACAACATTTCGATTAATTGTTGTGAAGGTAAAAAAAAAAAAAAATATGGCTGTGTTTTTTGTTAACTAGACTTTTTAACATAATGAAGATATTAATATTCAGAAGAGAACAAAGAGATCTATGGACAAACTCATTTCTGGTTAATCAATCAAAACCAGATATTAATTATAATATGTCATGAAATTAATAATAGATATATTTTAATGCCTATGACAGACTATGAAAAATATTTTTCTCTTATTTTCATACCCTACAAAAGAATCAGAGAATCAGATCTAATCAATTGTATTTCACAAAAAAAAAGTATTAATTATATATGCTAGTATTTGATTCATGAAATATGATTGAATGATTTTATTTATGTTTGAATAATTTATTGTTAAAATAAATAATAATCTATTTATAGTGCTAAGGAAAAAAAAAGACGAAGAATACATTTGAATACTCGCAAGTGAAACTAAGATCACGTCGCCTCCGGACACTAAATTATTGGTCTCGGCATACATGAAATCAGTTTACATGATAAGTGTAACATATTTATAAGAAAAAAAAACAGTAGAAACTCGATTGCTGATGTTGTATGAAGCCACTAGAAGCTTTTTTTTTGAAGTATACTGTTTGTTTCTCGCTAATTTGTATATAGGAGGTTATTTGAGAAACAATCTTTACTAGATAGATGGTTACTATGTTTTTTTTTTCTTATTCTAATAATATTGATGAAGAGAAAATTCTCAATAAATCATAATTGAAATGAACACTATCGAAAATTATAAGACAAATTAATAATAATATACATAGGAAATTATCAATGATCAGAACATACAGTCATTAGCATAGAAGAAAATGATTATTTAGCATATGATTTTTTTTTATTGCCCGAAGATAAATTATGAAAAGAAAAAGAGAACGTTTAAGAATACTATAAACAAATTATATGAATAAAAAAATTTTTATATTAATTATAGCAACCATTAGTGGCAAAAACTTATTGTAATCGACGTACTGCTCGTTATGCAATAGTAATTATTCTATTCTTATCAATATTTGTTAATATACCCTTATTTCTCTTTACAAGTATACGAGTTTATTGTACTAATAATGGTTTAATAAAATATTATAGCCTTGGAGGATCACCATTATTACGAACAAAATTTTTTTCTCGATTTTTTTTATCCAATAATGGTAACAATATCTTTACTTTTTCCATGGTTAATATGTTTTTTGATTTGGTTATTTTTAATACGTGCATTACATTCAGCACAAAGTCAATTAACAAAAAAAAATGTTAATACGACATTTCGTAATGATCGTAAGCAAGATACATATTTTCGTATAACATTAATGATTGTTTGTGTATTAACTGTTTATATGATATGTCGTAGTGCACATTTGCTTGAAGTTATACATTTACTAATAGCACCATTATTTAGTATTCAACAACAAATATATTTTAATAAAATACGCATTAAATTGTATTGTATATCAAATATAATGTTAACTATAAATCATGGTGCAAATTTTTATATTTATTCAATAAATCCAAAATTTCGTTTAACACTTAAATTATATTTAACGTATTATTTTCGTCGTTGTCGTATAAAACGTCGACGTGCATTTACGTTATTTCATTTACGTCGAAAAAAAACTAATGATAGTTTAGATGGTTTAAGTGCACAAAATGATTTTAATCGTTCAATTATGTTAACACCATCAAATCCTAATGAAGGCAATCAAAGATTTTCTATTAATCATAATCTTCTTACTACAAATGGAGGTGTTTATAAGCAAAATTGTACAATAAATAGTATAAGAACACCACAAAAATATTTAAGACAATTTTTGGATGCTAATTCAAATAATGAAAATTCTGAAAAAAGTTATGTTTGGAGAGAAATTGAACAAAGACTAAAATATCATAGAAGAAATCATTTTCAATAAGAAATTTTATTATTGAAATTTCTTTATTTTTTTTTCTTTTGCATAAATCTATATGTACATTATTCTTTGACATAAAAAAAAAAAAAATTTTATGTTTTTCTTTGTTATTATTTATATATCAGTCAAAATTATATTCTAAATAAAGATTATGTTTATTTTTGATTGATTTAAAATATATATTAAAATAATCAATATAGATTTATCGAATCTCGAAAACATTAATATACATGAAAAATTAGTTGTTCGAAGCCAATAGTAAATGATTATGTACATCAGCTTATCATTAATCTGATACAATAGTGAGATAGTAATTAGAAAATATTCTGTTCTTAAGAATTCATTTTTTTACATTTACATACACACTACTGCTTCATTAATCATGGAGCAACACTCCCTAATGGAAGTGAAAAAAAAACATCAAGATGAATTAATTAATCTGTACGATTCATAATTTGTGATCATATAGGATTATCGGTATAGAGAAAAAGTATTTCATAATTATATAAAACATGATCGAAACATTGAAATAATTCAATCTAATTTACAACAAATAATTTTGTTTATATAAAGAACTATAGGAAACTATGTGACTTCTTCGAACTTTATTCAGTTGATTATTATTTTCTAGAACAAAACTACAATCGAATTAATGTTAAATGATATGATATAGAAAACAACATTAGTATTAGAAATATCTTGTTAACTTAAGTTCGAAAAAAAGGTTAATATGTTATCAGATAACGAAAGTATTTTCATGACATTAACAAATATGATACTTGAAATAGGATATATTCAGATCCTTTTTTTTTGTTAAGATCAACATTGATATGTCGAAAACCTAATTGCTACATTTGTTAGGAAAATTTGTAAATTTTACAAGACAAATCTTAATCTATTTCACATGTAAAAGAATATAATTTTGATATAAGATTATAATGATTTTAGTTTATGTTCATAAATGAATTTATTAGTTAGCTAAAGCAATAGACATTATCGTCTTTCATCTAAGGAAGTAAAATAATAGAAGAAGAAGAAGCATGTCAATAATATCTCATGACTTTGATTCATTATTACATAGTACGATTTCAAATTAACAGCATAGGCATACACAAATTTCTGACCAATTTATTTTAATTATGTATGCACCGCAGGGTTATTACAAAATTACACGGAAAATGTTCTTGTTTGAACGATTCTTTCTCAAGAATCCCGAAAGACTTATAACATATATATATATATATATATATATCTGTTTTGTTTTTGACATTTTCTATCGTATCTTTTATTTAAACATGATTTTGTTAAAGTTTCCTACTATACTTAGAAGTAATAAATGTGAAACAAGAAATATTTATAGCAGCTAAACCTGTGTGAAACATATACATAATATCTCAAACACCTGCATTTGTAATTTAATATAAGACTCGTATTTGTATTAATTATATTTAATAGTACACTCTGAGATCCTTTTTTGCACTCGTATATGGTTTATGATTAAATAAGAGCTCCGACTTGTCTGTTTCGACATTTCAATATGGAATAATTAAAAAACCGATTGTTTTACATCTAGTTACTAAAAAAAACCAATAATTCAAAGATTTTAGAACTGTCAATCTAAAGAGTTCAAGGTCTAATATTAATAAATATTTTGCTTATTCTTTTATGATAACCTTGGTTATATGGACTAATTAGTTTTATATATAAGAAAAATAATACATATAGTTGATGTTGTTGTTTTTCTTTATATATGTTATTGATAAGAACTTGTTGTTGACAGCAATATAATAAGAGTAAAGAAGATTACTATCTATCATATCATAGGAAAAAAAAACAATTGTTATTTTACACTATCTTCTAATGATTAATTACTTCAGATTTTTTATGCGTGTGCTAAAGAATTTTTTTTTTATATAAATTATCTTTAACTTTTCCTCTACAAAAATAAATTGCACTTCTTACAGAAATAATTATTTTTAGTTTTATAATAATACACATTCGATGTAATTAAAAAAATGACTTAGTTTAACAAGTAAGACTATATCTTGTATACTCGTTCAGTGAATTTTCATGATGCACAATTTCTACTTGAATGAACAAATATGTTGAAGTTGAATACTTATTCTAAATAAACTTTTTTCTAATTAAAAATCCAGTAGTCATAGTTCAGAGAACCGCACTGAGAAAAAATGTCTTCTTAATTAGAATTTCCTGTTTTTTTTTTCTGACAACATGCCGGAATGACATCAAACCAATCGAGGGACTTAAAAAATAACATTTTGAACGAAGAAACGGACATTAAAATTAATGTTTTTTTTTTTCAATTCCATTGATTAAAATAGACATCATCAAACTGACAATTCATTGTTCCGGAAACAAGCAGATTTTCACCGGAACCTATTGGCAAGATGCGGAGAACTCATTGTATATGGAAAGCCAAATTCCAGATATCGATGGAAGTTGTATGTAATACTCCGGAGTGGGTTGTCACCAGATTTTTCTAGGGACATATGACCTTTTTTTATCAGAAAAAAACAAACCAAATCTTCTAATGGAAGTTATCGAGATAATCCGAATACATTCCAGTGCGAAATACTGCGTTCAAGTTCTGTCGATTTCTACAGTGAATCATCAAAAACTGAACTACACAAATCCTTTTAAAAAAGAATTAAAATACATCTTGTTCTCACGAATAATCAACCGATTAAGAAAAATCATTCAATGTATGCCTTTAAAAAGATAACTAACATTTCTATAAAATATTAAATCTCATTAAATTGACACAAATTCTCAAAGTTCATATGGATTAGTATGATTATAAAGAGAAAAGCCACTAATTTAGATTCGAATAGGGACCATTCACAAAAGACATTTAGGTAAAAGTCGCACTTTTTGATTCTTCTCTTCCTCTCCTCGGTCCAGTTTCATTGATTCACTTGTCCATCTAGACATCTGATATAAAAGTAATGACTTTCTAGAAAGGACCTGCTTATTCAAACGTATTGCTTCCTTTTATTAAAATAATATATATCAAAAATAGAAATGAATAAACACATACTTCTTAAACGATGAAGTTTTTGTTTTTCAAAATACTTTGTATTTTAATGAATCGAAAATAGTAAAAACAAAAAATGAAATTCAATACAAATGGTACTCAAAAATCTAACAACGTTCATACTATTGCTCGAGAAAAGAACAACTTGCTCATGTAGCATAACCTTCAATTATGTCAACACCATGTTCATATTTAACTGATTTTTCTCTTTAAAAGTCCTCTTCAAAACAAACTAAACTTCAAAATTCTCTTTCCTTCGGTCCACTTTTGACGCATCCTTCTCTCCTCTTTACCTGAACGTTCTTTACGGACGTTCCTATATAATGTCAAAAAATTAGAAATAAACTTCTGACGTTGTTTTAAGTGGAACTAAAGAGTAGTAACAAGAAATCTATTTAGAAAAAAAAGGAAATGTCTACTTCTCATAATGAGCGTCGGTTTCTTTGTTAGTTATACAAAGATACAATATACTTGCATTTTTATTATGATACTCATTATAACAAGCTGCTTTCCAAAAAAAAGAAAAAAGAAGAGCGGAAATCAGCAATTGAAAGTGCACTAGAAGGTCAGTTGAAATTTGAGATTTTTCAAGCAGTCTGAAGTTCTCTTGCGTAAAAAAAAATATTGTTCAACCTTGTTTTTCAATTATTTTCCATAATACATCAGAAAAATGTTTTACTTGATCGACTCATTGTCTGTAAAACACAGCTTTATCCTTGAAGCATAAAAATAGGCTAATTAGGCACAATGCTAAATGTGATTGTTGTGAATAAATTAACTCTATCAATGTGTAAGATTATTGGATGTTTTTGTGGTTTCAAGAATAAAATTTCATTATTTATCGCTTGTAGCTGAGTATTTGAAATCCGAATATCTATGATTGAATCTCCTCGATTAATATTGAACTCATCTTAAAATCAATTTAATTTGTTTTTTTTTCTATTATGAATTTATATCGAATTGATATGCAAAAAAAAGAAAACTTTAAATAAAAATGTCAATTAAATATCAATTATGTGATTTGATTCGAAGGAAATAAAACGTATATATGTGATCATAATTCATCAACTCGACAGACTATGATTAAAATATCATCTCGACCATCAATAATATATCCTAAAAATAAAACTATATATTTTTTGATTAATTAGAAAACTATTTAAACATACCATCAACTGCTTGTTTAAGAAGATCATCAGCTAAATTTTGAAGATGCTATAAAAAAAATCTTTTATATATCATATATAAAAATTTTTCATATAAATATAATTACTTTATTTTTGTTACGTTCAACAACTTTTTGTAATTGATCAGATTCAATTACATCCCATAAACCATCAGAAGATAATATAATAATATCACCTTTTCGAACTTTAATATTATCTAATGAACAATCTTGTAGAAATTTACTAGACGATAATATGAGAAACAAAAAAGAAATAATAGAAATTTTATTTTTGTGGAATTCATATATATTTTCGAAGAAAATAGTGAGTGTATATTTTGCTGCCGATAGACACTAGCAACTTGGAGTGAGAGAGGACAAGTCAAAGATCAATGGATAAGTTTTCCTAGTAGTCGAGTGAGACGAAGAGGTTACCAATCATTTGGTATGTTTTACTAGCAACGGAAAAAAGGAATATCGGCAATAATCGTACTTAGATCATTTTGGAACTTTCTAGAATTCTCCAAAATATGCTATGAATCTAAAATTTCTACTGTAGATTGCAACTATATAGTGTAAATATTTCAGGATTTGATATCTAATGCAGCAAAAGAATTTTATTGTAGGCGTTAATCAGTAGGGCGGTGGTATTATTGATCTAGCAGAGTCCAGAATAGGATCGGCATAGAAAAGTATGAACTAATTAAATTCGAAGTTTAGGCAAAATTCAATAGTATATGTCAAAATTTATCAAGAGAAACGATGGTGTACTCGGAAACTTAATGAACGATTAAATTAATCTGTGTAGCAGACTAATATGATGATTGAAACGAAGAATAAAATGATATTTGCTGCTTTCTATGGCATGCACCATATATATTATCATTATGAGACAATAAGTTATATATTGAAGATGTATCTGACAATATAAATAAATTTTTTTGGCATAATGATGTTAAATGAATTTCATAAATTAATAGAATAGTAATTCTAAATGGAAACATTTTCGAAATGATAAAATTTCAGACCGTGTGTATCAATTATAAAAATTGTTATGATTTTGATTTATTCATTTATTTGGAATTTTTTTTTTCAATAAATTATTTTAACCCTCTGATAATATACCATAAACTTATAATAGTCAGAGTTTATGAGTTCAAGATTTTAGCTTTTCATAGAGACTGTACTAATAACTTTTTACTTACGTTTCATGCATAGAATAAGATAAACCAATTGAATCATTAAGAACAAATAATTGTCTCGGCCCACAACCATTTGAACTCATTGTACATGTTGATCGACAATATATTTCATTATTACGATAAATAACAAATCCACTATCACCAATATTTAATGATGTTAATGTATGTTCTTGTTTATCCAATGCAAGTAAACATAATGTACTACTGCCTGAAAAATTCATTAGTTTTTTTTTGTTCTTATAAATAAAAATAATTTATTTCAAAAATCTCTACCTTGAACTTCACTTGCTTCAACTTGTTGCATGGCTGATTTAATTAATCGTGGTAATTGATTAGGTTTGAAATTATTTCGATGAAGAATTTTTTCACAAGCAGCTAAAATAGCTCGAGAAAAATCCGCTGGATTTATTCCATATGAACGATTACCACCAGCACCATCAGCTAGACCTTTACAAACAATAATTAAATATTAAAATTTATTCTATTTTCTTTTTTTTATAATATAATTTAAATTTACCAACAAAACAAAAATTTCGATTTTCAACAATCATTCCAGCATCATCACCAAAATCTCCATTATTTAAATTTAAATTTGATAATGGTAATTGTCCTCGTAAAGATTTTGATGCACCATTAACAGCAATACGTAAACATAAGTGTTTTTCAATTTTTGCCGGATAGATTCCTTTATGAATAATTTGTCCTGTAGATACTTTGTAAGTAGACAATTTACGTTCATTAGATATTTCTGTATTTTTATTAGTAAATTTTGTATTTATATGATCAATAAATGCAGCTACACGTTTATTATATTGTTTGTTCGATAACCAAGTTTCATCATAGATTATTGTTGGTTCGATTCGAGCTGATGATGAGTTTTGATTTAGATGATTAAGTGTAGGTACTGATGAATAATTATGATTTGTCTTTTCTTCGCTATATTTACGAAAATTTGAATAATGACCAATTTTATGTGTTGAACTAGAAGAAATTAATTTGCAATTTTAATCATGAATTATCGAAAAATAATTTGACAAAATAATCGTTCATCTTTTTTCACTCTCTTAAGAGAGGTTGCAGAAATTTGTGTTATTTCAAAGTATGACTTCAAAATTTTTATAAAATTTCTAATTGAAGAATTATGAAGCGACGTTTTTGAGGCTCGTAAATTGAGTTTGAGCGAGCTTCAGTGCGTTAAGACTTATTCAAAGTAGAACTAAAAGTTATTTCAAATATAGTGAATGAAAGAACAAACATTTCTCTATAAAATGGTATACTAATGAATAGTTTGCTTCAAGTCATTTATCAACAGGGAGTATTTTGATAAGAAACACCGTGTCAATTGTCTCGATTTCTATGGAAAACAGACTTGCAAAGTGAGCTCGATGATTTCTGAACGATTGTTCTGAAACTCTTGATTTCTATGTCACTTTGTAGAGAACAATCTTGCATTTAATTCTATGCAAAAAAAAACCCGGTAATATAATGCATGTAGTAGAGGAGCTTATAAAAAAAAATATCAATTCTCTCGATCAAAATTTCATTCTTGCGTCTCTAAAAGATCAACTCATTCTTAAGTCAAAAGTCCTTAAGAAATGTTGAATCTATATTCAGAAACAACACAAGATTTTGATTTAGATTCAATATTTTCAAATTTCTACCGAGATTATCATTATTAGTTGATATAAGCTCTGAGAAAAACTGAAAATTTTATTTTATCTGTAACCGAAAAATATTTTACAAACAATCTTGTTCGTATATAATTAAGTATCAGATTTATAGAAAATGAGTTTAGTGGTTTTGTTTTCTTAATTATCTATATTCGAATGGAAAAGATAAAATTTTTATTTGAATTGAGATCAAGAAAAACTAGATGCTAACAAATCATTGTAGATATCAGGAACTTTCAACTTACAGTTTTCCATTATTTTTTGTTGAATCGTATATGTTACTATTCCTGATACTTGTTTTGTTTCTATTAGTTACATTTGTTGCCAGAACTTCGTTCGGTTTTTTATTATTAATCAATTTTGATAAACGATTTTGATCAATAAGAAATTGTTCTACATCTATAAATGTTGCCTCATTATTATTCATTTTAATTGGTCGTCCTTTTCCATAATCAACATAAACATCATAATCATTAGCAAATTGTGAAAATTTGGGTGAAATTAAACTTTTTATTCGAGCCATAGAGCATAATATTTGATCATAAAAGAAAAAGTTGACCTCATTGTCCTTGTTCTCTCACTCGCTTTTTTTTCTTTCGCTTACCTGATCAAGGATTGAACGAGTATGTAATCGATCAAAATAAATGAGTTTTTTGCGGTTCATCGAACAAGCTTGTAGATTCTAACATAGATACAGGTTTACATCATAACCATCATCATTGTTTCAATTGATGAATAACAATCGAAAGAAAAATAATTAAAATTACTGATGAGAAAAAAAAAACGTATTTCAGCCTATACTTTAGTAACTATATATATATATGTATATTCAAATAATTTGCTTCAATCTAATCTTTATGTCGATTGTAGAATTTTCAGATCACAATGAAAATTCAAAGGACGTAGAACGTCATTTAAAAAAGGGTAATACTTTTCTATACTACTTGTATTAGATTTTCATGCTTTTACTACAACATTTGCTGGGACGACTCATTTTCTTTGCACTATTTCGTCGAATTCATTTCCTTTTCTTGAAGAATAAGTAAAAGCTTGTTGTAACAACAAAGAGTGTTGTCGTTTAACAACTGCCTTTATTTTAATTCATCGCACTTCATTTTATAAGTTCGGTCTTCTATCGAGAGAACGTACCCATCAACAGAAGAAAGAGTGAGACTTGCATATACATCTGCATGCATGCATGGAGGCAAGCGCATACACTGAGAAGATAGATGAGTTTAAGTGTGAAGAAGAAGAAGAAGATGATAATCTAGAGTATACAATATGTGATTAGTTAATGACTTGTATAGAAGACTAAGAATAGCGAAGAGAGAGAAGATAGAACACATACATGTTGGTTGATGGAGAGGATATATCATTATTGGCACACTTGTCTAATAATCTACCATCAGTTGATTTAACAAGGTGTACTGTAGAACGGTGGGTTATATTATTCTGCTTTTTAACAGCCACGTCTTTTGTTCTTTCACCAGTAAAAGAAAATATCCTTAAAGAGACATATTCTTGCTGAAATACAAAATAATCGCTATTTAAAATTTTATGAGAAAAATAGTTTGATATCAAAGACTTTTTACTTTTGATCTAATTTGAAGCATCTAAAATATATAGGCATATTGCATTATGAAAATTACATTTGGAGCTCAAATTAAAGTTTAACTACCATTTATGCTGCAAACTCTTCTGTTCAACTGAGTTCGAGTAATCAGTTTGTTGTGTCATTATGATGAAATTCTGTTTTCTTTCATGAAAGTACATATCAGTGATTTACTTGTTTTAAACGTATCCCAATTTAATTCTCTTGCTTTTTGAATTGCATAAAATTCTAAGTCAGCATCATGAGCTGCTTCTTTTTCAATTCATCCTTTTACATAAAATTGGTAAAAACACAAATTTTTTAATGTTTTGAAATTTTCCAAGTCTGGTGCTGTTGTTTTTTGATATATTCTTTAAAATTTTAAAGATAAGTCATGAATTTGACTTTTCAAAAGTTATGTGAAATAGTTGTAAACTGAACATTTGGATGTTCATTGGTTTATGATACTGTTACTCAAGATAAGTACCTTGATATGCTTTAGAATTACATTCGTCTGATTTTACAAAAGAAATGGTTGAGTAAGTCTATCATTTTCCAAAAAAGATAGAGCACCAGCGCATTTCTCAAGAGTGATTCGCGCCTAGCTGAATAAAATATTTGATGTGGGTGTGGGTGTGGGTATACTCTGTAGTAGAGAACTTTATTTTTTCACTTATAACCGAAATCTAAAATAGCAGTTCGTGATATACGTTCAAATTGATTACTATTTCATCAATGACATTTTTTTGCCATATTATTTTTAAAAAAATCACGTGCCATGTATAAATAATAGTCACATGCACTAACCAGAGTTAGAGTTAGTAGGATTTTTCCTTACTGATGCCGGGATCAGACCAAATCGTATCGGTCTGTATATCAGCATGAGTCATTCTTCGCTTTTCTGACTCTATAGCAGTCAAATCAATCTTTGGCTTAGTCATATCCTCCTAATCACCACAGCTAATGTTAAAAAGTACTTTTTCATAACTATAGTGGTTTTCACTTTTTATTTTCATATATTTTTCTTTCTTGGCATCTATTAGTAAACAGAATACTTCAAAGGACTACAAATTCTATATTAATTTTGTGCTTTAAATAACTATAGGGTGTCCAATAAGGTACGAAACAAGAAAAAGAAAATCGAATATCTTCGCCATATTTTGACCAAATAGACTGACATTTTTACTACTGATAGAGGAGTTTTCATAGATCATATTCGTCAGTGAAGCGTTGTGAAAAACTGCTTTGAAGTATCACAACTGACTTCAACAAAGAACTGTAGCTTTCCACGAGTTATGAAAAACGAACGTTACAGTTTTCTCAACAAATTTTTTGCTATTTACAGCTGAAACTTTCAGCATACACTGAATAACAAGATATATAGTTGTGAAATAAATAATAGCCCAAACGACGCTAGTGAGAGGAATTAATCGAAAAAATTAGGGAATGAATATATTGTTTTTTCATAGTCGGTGACATGTTATAATTCCTTGCTGAAGCTAGTTGTAATACTTCAAGACAGTTTTAGACAACGCTTCACTTATGAATATGATCTATGAACACTCCTCTATCCATAGTAAAAATATCAGCCCATTTGATCAATATATGGCGGAGATATTCGATTTTCTTTTTCTTATTTCGTAACTTACTGGACACCCTACACATTAATTAATAGCTATTATAGTTAAGGAGTATCATGTAATTATTCATGGTTGTTCAATTTTGTCAATAAGATATTAGATGTTATCAATAGAAGTCTGTGTTTGAAACATAAATGTCAACCATATTGTAGTACTCGCCATCCCCGAGATATCAGAAGTCAACATTTGAATGAAGTGTCATCGCTATCAAATCTATCATTTATGTTGACGACATGGCATTGTCTGTAGATACATACAAGTCTCGTCTGATGTTTTAGCAAAATGCTAAAGATATCGGTCAACTTTTTAATGAATGCTTTAGGAATTTTTATTTCCTGTCAAATGCTGAGTGTCTTGCATTGCATAATTTAAACGAATTAATTATATGATATCTATCATCTCATAAATTTATATAAAGAAATCAAGTATAAATACCTAGGGCATATCAAAAGTAGTGGCAGTGATACTTTAATTCCTTATAAAAATCTTAAGAGGGCTCCTCTCCCCTAGAAAATCAAATTTTTCAAAAAACATCGAAGTTAAGTTTTTATCATAGGAAGATGCAGCGAAGCTTTCTCTTTCAGACTACGTATAGCTTTTTTGGAAAATGACCAGATTTTTAATAATTTATCACATGAAACTTTGACTCTACTACCATATTTTCGGAGAAATTTTCGTGGTTTTTAAAGTTTTTCAGTTTTGGAAAACTACGTTGCCACTTGCATTATCATTGAATAGAACATTTTTATATTAACCAGTATATCAGATGGCGTTAGCTACCTTCATCTATTACGTACTTTAGAACAGTCTGCTGGAATATTTAAAAAAGATACCATTGTCATATGATTTGCTCTGGATTTGAATGAAAAAGTCGATTTCTAAAACTTCTTCAGCGTTTTTCTCAAAACACGATTTCTAGGCAGGAAAATTGAAATAACTTTCACTCAGATCGGGGTATAATTAATGTTTTTTTTTTGTTTTAAAGGTCTTGTTTAAAATAATTCTTGTAAAACAAATATGTATATATATACAATTTATACAAATATTCGTATACTTTGCAAATTAAACCAAGATTTTTTTTTCCATTAATCTAAATGAAAGAATCTATTAGCAGTAAACTCTATAAACTACTTTAGAATTTATTAAAAACAAGCAAATCAGTTCAATTCCCCAATCAACCTCGTTTCAAGCTAGTATAATTTCGTGAACAAATTAAACAAAAACTACATCATTTCTGTCGGAAAAAATTGATGAAAATAGCATTGAAAATGTCTTATATCAAATACATTTGTTCGATAAGCAATATATCCATCAGGCCGAATAAGAATAGCACCTTCAAGTTTCAATGGAATCTTTTCTTCATAACTGTCATGTATTTTTATCATTTTCGAATATTCTTTCTTGATGAATTCAACAAATTGATTTACTTTTATTAATTGTTGTCTTTCAAATATAACAAAATGATAATGACATGGATCAAAAATAACATAAGGAAAACGATCACCAGGTTGTGGTGTATTTTGATGAAAATTTCCTGCTGATGCACCATAATCATAAACATTTAATGAACGATAAGTAATACCTAATTGAGACAGTCCAAGAAATACTGCTTGTCGAAATTTTCTTAAATAGATAAATAATGGTTGTACAATAAATTGAAACAGAATTGGTGCAATAAATAAACGAACAAATCGTGTAGCCCAATAAGTACTTGACAGAAAAGCAAAAGCTCGATCAGTTGTATTAACTAATGTTTTTGCAATAGTTGAACGTTCATCATGATATGTATCAAGAAGACAATCTCGAGCTGAATATGTTAATACATAGGCTAATTTCCAAGCAAGATTATGTGCATCTTGCAGACCTGTATTCATTCCTTGACCACCAACAGGTGAATGAATATGAGCAGCATCACCAAGTAAAAAATATCGATTTCGATATCGAAATTTTGTTATATGACGATGATGAGAACGATAAACAGAGATCCAACTACAATCATGTACATTCATATTGAAATGTTTACTTCGTTGTTTTAATAAATGTGCAGCTTCATCGATAGATATTGTTTCATCAGTTTCATTTTGTTCATGAATTGTACCAAAAAGACGATATCGATTATTAGTCATTGGCAATAAACCTGATAAACCAGAAGATGCCAGAAAAACTCCAGCTTGATCTGTACCAAGAGGTGCATTATCAACTTGACAATCAGCAACAAAAAGTGATTCTGAATATGTTCGACCATGAAATGGTAAATTTAATTTATGTCGAACAATACTTCGTGCACCATCACATGCACAAATATATTTTGTTTGAATAGTTTCACCAGTTGATAAAATAACTTGAACATCATTATCATTCATTGAATCTATATCGATGAAATCTATTGCTTCAGTTTGTCGTTCAACTTTAATATTGTGTTCATTCAAAAATGTTTCTAATAATTGTTCAGTAACTGATTGTTCAAGAAAAAGAATATAAGGATAATGTGTAAATAAAGATTGTTGCTCTGTTCGTATAAGTGTAAGATCAAGAGAACATCGATGTTTTCCACGAATAAACACACTCATTTTATCGATGAATTTTCCTTGAGCTAAAGCTTTTTCAGCAAGATTAAGTTGTGCAAATAATTCAATTGAACGAGCATGAACAGCAAGAGCACGTGAATTTATAGTACGACTTGAATTTTTATCAATAATACGAAATGTTATATTTGGATAAAGTGACAATTGACATGCTAACATAAGACCAGTGGGACCAGCACCGATAATAAGGATATCTATTGAGGATGATGTCATTCTGCAAAAAAAAAATTCAATGTTTATTTAATCCGAAAAGTTTAGAATTTTTTTCTTTCTATTATTTTGATGCAAATAGATTATTCTGGAATCACTTACATTTTTTTACTTCATAAAAGCATAAAACGTTATCTTTATCGGAAGGTATTTTTTTTCTTGTTTGTTCTGTCTTTTTTCATTGGTTATTAGTCACGAAGTCCACATAGTAAAGAAAATGGCACGTGCGATCCAATGATCGTTTCACGTCATAAGATCAAAAAAATAATCACGCATAAAAATAAAAGCCATTCACCACATATATACACGAATCATTTATTATTATTTGCGGTAATTATTTTTAAAAACAAAAATGCCAACAGCAATTGGTCTTTTACCTTCTCAACAAGAATCATTTGAACATCATGAAGAATTAAGTAAATTATTAAATGAAACTGATGTTTTTTATGTACCATTTCAAAACCAATTTCATCATAATCAAGATTTATCAGATTTAACAAAACGTTTTGATGAAGATATTTTAAACAAACATTTAGTTGTTGTAAGTTTTTATCTAAATTTTTAAAAACAAATTTACATTTAAAATTTTCTTTTTTTTTTTTTTTTTGTTTTTGAAAGACATTTCGAGATATTGGTTATTCACTTTTTCTTGATTCTGTTCAAAGTATACCTGATCAACATGATCAAACAAAAGTAAAAACAAAAATAAAAATTTCATTTATTGCAAAATTTTAAAAATATACAATTTGTTTGTTTTTTTTTATTATCATTTAGACTCGTATTTCAGGAAAAATGATTGTTGATGGTATATGTATTCAATTTCTTGGTTGTTTTGATTGCAGTAATAAAACACCAGATCATTCTGATGTTCAACAAATAAATGGTGTTGGAAGAGTTCAATTAGATGAGGATTATTATCGAGAATTATCAACAACACAAGTAAATTGAAAAGAAAAAATTTTGAAAGTTCTTTTATTTTTAATAAAATTTTGTACTTTTAGATATTTACAGAAGAAAAGTAAGTTCAAAAAAATAACGAAAAAGCACTTGTTGACTTTCTTTTCATAAATGTTATTTTTCTTTTCATTTGAAGAAGTATTGACTCATCAGGACACATTGAAGCCATGACACAAACAGAAAAATCAATAATTAAAACAAAAACACGATCTCGAACCATAAGTGAAAATCTTTTAGGAAAAAATCCATACAATAATCCTTTAAAAAGTCCACCATCATCTCTTTCTAATTCACGTTCTCATTTACATTCACCAAGTCATTTACCATATACATTACGATCACCCCGTACAATTAATCATGCTAATAAACAACAATATCAAGCATCGTCACCAATTAATATTGATAGTTCATCAGTATCAAGAAGTTCCGGTACGAATATTAAATCTTTTTTTTCCCATAGGGCTTTGATCATGTTTATGACAATTTGAGAAGTTCCATTGGACTAATTTATTCAATTCCTATTCAAGAAAATAAAGATAAAATTTTCGATTTTTTTTTTTATTTTGTTCTTTAAAACATACAAAGAGTCTTAGTATCAGAATCATATTAGTTCATAGTACAAAATCACAAATGAAAAAAAATAAATCTGGTTTATCTATAATTGTCTCTGCTGAAGATATTAGCATTTGTCTCATCATGTTTAATAAAATAAACTTATTCTAGGTTTTCATTCATCACTTATATCACCTTCATCCAGTGTTCCAAGTTCATACAATGAAAATACTCTCGATTTACCACCACCACATCATATACCAATGTTCTGTCATTCACCTCAAATTTCATCATCTTTTCATAATCCTACAACAATGCCTATACGAATTCCTTCCTCAACATCATCAAATAAAGGTATTCCACCAGCATCATTACCACACTTAACTGGTATGTCTCCAACAACTCAATCACATTCATTACCAAATTATTTTCTTCCTCATCCAAATTTTGCTTATTTAATTACAAATTCAAATCAACATTCAACACAACCATTTCATATAATAACTCCTTTAAATCATCATTCATTGCAATATCCTAATACACATTATTCAACATTATCACATATACAATCAAATTCAATAAATGAAACATTTTCTTCATTACAAAATAAACGATCAGATAGTGAAGAAAATAAACAAACTCAACCAATGGATATAAGTAAACAATCTGAAGAACAATTACCATTTAAAAAACGACGTCATACTGGTCAATCATCAGTATATTCACCAATGGATACTAATCATGATGACGATGAAGCATCGAATGAATCGATGAAAAAATAATTTTGTTTATATATCTATATATATATATGTATATCTAGATGTGTGTGTGTCTGTAGTTATTTAAATTATTTTCAGCGTTTTCTTCTTTCGATATAATCTATATTTTGATCTTGTGTATATATATATACATATACATTTATTTATATATGAGAAATGTTTTAAATTTTATTTCAATTAAGATTGAATAATTATGGGATCGATATGTAATTAAATGTAAAAAAATAAAAAATATTGCTACGCAATTAGCTATCTATTAAATTAAATGTTATGGTATCTTTTTTATGTTTTTTTTGCACATCATATGATTCATACGACCTTTGGTCTTAGTGTCGATGCATAAAAATATCATATCAACAAAAGGTAGAACGTGACATTATTTATTTTATTTGTATAAAAAAAAAACCAAGATATTATTTTTATGTCGTCTGTCGTCTTGTATATCTCAGCTGATTAGTATTAATTTTTTGTATTGGTTACTTATTATTAGGTTAAAAAAAAATTTATTCTAATTATATCTTTTTATAGAACGCCATCTCTATGGAATAGCTAAAAAAAACTATATTAACAAGTTTCATTATAAACAATCTACAAGAACAAAGATTTTGATGTCAACAATTGAGTAAACGCGATACACATGAGAATACATTTCAATGTGACTTATTGTTTTTTCTGAATCTGTAGAAATACTCAAAAAAAAAGTACAAAAAAAAACAATATCATTAAAGTAATGACGTAACTAGTATACTGCGTGATCACGAGTATTTTTTTTTCGTGATCGAATTTCTGTTAATTACGCAATACATTAATAATTACTCTCATGTCTCTATATGAAATATAAGTATTCGTCATTGTGATTGTGATCATAACAAAGAACGTCAGTCATCCGGAACACTATACGTGATCATAAAAAAAAAATTGTCGTGGACTTAGCCTCCTGACCATCTCTGTCGAGAGGTCGAGCACTCTTTGATAATGCGTCTAGACAAGCTCTAGCCTCTTTTTAAGGCATGCCCTCAAAAACTGACCTCAGGTCAGAAACGTTCAAATGGCAGGAAATTTTCAGAATATGTTGAGACTGTAGTGGAGCAGCTATGGTAATGTTATCAGCCCGACATCATGATGTTTGAGAGAAATATTGGCTAAACAAGGGTTACAAATAGCTCGGTTGGCAAACTAAATTTCTCTATCCAGGTTCATTCTATATATTTAATTTTTTTTGTTTGTTTGAAAGAGCTTGTCAAAATGTAGTGCAAAACAGAACCTTTTTTTTAATTCTTATTTTTTAAGGCGAGAAAAGATCGAAAGTTCAATGACTTAAAAAACTCTCTAAAAATGGCGCTCTAACTACATAAATGTTTGTATGTCAACTGTGACATATATATATACCTAGAGTAGGTCTATATAGTCTTTATCTATGATAAAAATTTTCGAGAGTTTACCGTTTATTATTAAGGAAAGAGTAGAAATTTTGTAATGTAAAAACATGAAATTGTGTAACGGTGGTCTTGTCGATATGAAGTTGAATTTCTCAGTTGATATAACAACAAACAAGATATATTGACGTTGGGTAGAATGAGTGATTATTTAGTTAAAATGTTCTCAAGGTAAATAAATATTCAATGGTTTTAATTTGTTTTCTCTTCAATTCAAGCCGATCCTTAATATGATAGAGTTCGAAAATGAATATTTCTATAAAAAAATCTTATTATTTGGTTAGATTGAATTCAACTATAAGAGAAATAATCGATTTATTTTTTTATTTTATATAATAAAAACGTGTTGTTGATAAAGAGAGGGAGATATAAATGATAGAATGTTTCCTACCGTAGAACTTGTAAAGAAAAAATCGTTTTTCTAACCTTCTAACTAAGGCATTATTCATTTTTTTTTCAATCATGACAAAATTTTCTCACAGAGACAAAAAAAACTAACAGTTCAAATATGAATATTTAGGAAAACTGATTGAAAATAATCTTGATAACGAAAACATATATATTCATTCTCAGAAAAATATATAAAACGATGATCGATTAGAAATAAAATCAGAAAAACAACTATTTTTTGTTTCTCTATTAAATATCATTAATTATTTATTTTCCTATACCGCATAGATATGAACGTTAGTCAATAGTTAAAACGAATCTATTCTACTAATTGTCATTTGTTCTAATTGTAAAAAGATGAATACTATTTTATAAAAACACGAATTTATTATATTGATTAAACAATTCTAATCAATAATATATTATAGACGCATCTCTACTATATAGACATATTCATCTTTCATTTTTATCATTAAACAATATTATATATTTATTAGAAAACAGTTATTATTATAGATGTTACTGCGAAAACAATCGTATTTCTTAATTTCTACGAAAACTTCTATGTTCAACTTTTTTCGATTATGAAAACGTTCGTCGCCTTTGTTTGTTTTAGCGCAGTTCCTTGGGGCTAAAATGTCGAACTGACGTATGTTCTTCAGCTTGATTATACAAATTAGTAACAAATATAGAAACTATAAAATCAACAATTCTAACCTTTTTTATATTCTTAGAGGCGTCCTTATTTTTTCGTTTTCATTCGTTGCTATTCGTTCATTATTTTTCATTTTTCGCAATTTTTGTTTATCTTTATTTTTTAGATTTTTTTTGTTATTATAATGATTGAATTAATTGTCGAAGACGTCTGTTGTAGATATTAATTATATCTAGAGGAGATGTTATGCACTATCCTATATATAAATCAACTCATAAATAATTATCTCGATTATCTTACAAAATTCAAACTTGATCGATTTTCCAAGAAAAACTCTAGAAAGTCTCAAGCCTGTTATTCGCGATCGCTAACGTCTGTAATGTTCTCTTTCTGCGTTGCTATGACTATTTTCTTCGAAAACATACTTGAGTTCCATAAAACATCTAATATAAAACGTCATTATTTAGAGATTAGAAAAAAAAATTTATTCAAAGTTGTCAATCTCAAAACTATGATTATGTTGATGAAACTAGCTTGGTTTTTTTTCGAGATAATGAAAACTTTCTGGTAGAATCTGTTAGGAATCGTTTTAAAACAAATCTATCAGATAGATAATTACCTAGAAATAGATTTTTTTAAAACATCTACATTCTATTTCTCTCAATGACAGAGAATCAGACTCAATTGAAGATTTTTAAAAAAATCAATGAAAATTAATGAGAGCTTAGTCAAGCACTATCGGACGACAATATATTATAAATTTCATGGCCTTTTTATAGAATATATATTGATTTTCAAGAATACTTTCTACAACGTAGAAATATGTTTTTTTGTCAAACTAAATTTTCGATTTCGACTAAGTCGAAAGTTTTCTAATCTGATAAACGATGAGTCCAGTGTTGCCTTTCGGAGTGAACATAGAGAACGAACTAATTTTCTAAGAGTACCTTTCTATTTGATAAATTATTTTCCTCAAAATAATTTGTTGAACACATCGAAATTGTATATTGGATAGCCGTTTTTTTCAGATTCTTGAACAGTTTGTGAAAATTGTTTTTTGATAATGCCATCTTAAAGAAAATTAAATTCTCAATAAAATACTAGGTCGCTGCGTTTTTTATGATCTCCCTTTGAGAACTTACAGGCATCAAAACACACGAAAAAAAAAAGGTAAATTTTATCAAAAAATCGTTGAAAATCGGCTAAAAAATGAATTTTTTCTTTTTTTTTTTGTGATAGATGTTACTTCCCAAGGGACAATCTTAAAAAATGCAGCGACCTCTTATTCTATTCAGAATTTAATGCTCTTTAAGATAGCATTATCAAAAAACAATTTCCACAAACTCTTCAAGAACCTGAAAAAAATGGTTTTGAATTTTTTCTAAACCTTGCCATTATAATCTATCGATGAAATGATCCTATATAGTATATGTTACGATAGAGCCCTTCATTAGCTATCCAATATACAATTTGGATGTGTTCAACAAATCATTTTGAGGAAAATAATTTATTAAATAGAAAGGTGCTCGAAACTTTTGTCTGTCAATATAGATATATTTATTATTGGCTTCCTATCGATTGAACTTACAATTGAGAACAAACAAAGAAAACCTGTTTAAATAAGAATTTACCATGAATTTTCAAAGAAAAATCTACACTGTTCTATTTCTATTTAGAATATTATGTTCCTACTCTTGATCCTACTCATTCGTCAAAAGAGTTTCAAAGGATCGTTTATCTCAATGTTCTTGCCAAGTTTTTATTCCGGATCCTATCTCAAATCCTAGTCATTCCTCTTTACAAGATTTCTCATTATTCATCCTTTCATGACCGATTTTTCTTCTCGTTCATACTAAGAACAATAAAAATATGCATAACATACAAAACTACAAAAATCCTTAATCATCGAATAGATGAAATTAGAAATTCATTTAAATGAATTTCTTTCTTTTATATTTTAATGTATCGTATCATTGGACGAATCAAAGTAAAATCTCTTATTAGTGAAAAGATGTATAACTATTTTCTTCTTTAATATTCTATAAACTCATTCGAGATGAATTAGGATAATTGGTAGTAATTCAAGATCAAGTCATTTGAAGTTTTGATAAAGTTCAAGTAAGATATGTAAATAAAATCGATTAAGTATTTGATCAGGTAATGAATAAATAAAATTATTCATTAAAGGTATCAGTAAGATCAAACACTTTGACAAAAAAAAAAGAAATATGTGCAATTTTATTTAATCGTTTATTAACTTCTATTAAAGAATAAAGTAACTCTCATATTAATCAATTTTTAAAAAATCAAGCATAAGAATTTCATCGAGTAAATTATTCAATATAAAAGAAAATATTTCATTTTTATCTATATCTATATGTATTTTGCTTATCTCATTTATATGTGAATGTTTATATTGACCTAACTTATGTTTTCTATCTAATTAATGTCGTCAATATGAATAATCATACATTTTTTCTATAAATAAATAGATATACTGATCGTATATCATTTCTTTTATGGTTTTAATTCAACACATAATTTCAGAAGTGAATAATAAGTAATAAATATCTTTTTTTTTTCATGTTGTCATATAAAGAATTATATAATTATAATTTTATTCATGTTTGGTAGAATTTATTTTTGAGACTGGAGATCTGACTGAAAGAAAAACAACATGCACATCTGCATCTTGCAATTATGTTCAACCGATAGACTTTTTCTCGAAACGCTCTATCTAACGAAACTATAGTATCGATTTTCAATGAGTCGTCTGCCAAATTAAAAAGTTTTATAGGATCTATTCAGTTTCTAAGAAAGAATTTCAGATATAGTCTCTGACTACTTTCCTAACAGACTACTGTCTTGTTTGCCTAAAAGTGATCTTCAAATTACTTCAAGTTGTTGGTGAATAAAAGAGAAGTGAGCATTGATGGAAAACAATAAATACTAATGTATTTTGCAAGTTTATTTAAATTCAAGTTCAATACAAACAATTAATATTTGATAGAGACACAATTACAGATAATTAAGATTTCGACAAAAACAAAAACAACTATATCGTATATACATGATTTGATGTTAATCAATGAGATTATACAATTTGTATTGTTTCGAAACGAGGAGTCTGGTGATGATTATCTTGGAATTTATGCTTGTACTTGTTACTTAATAATCGAAACCATCGAAAATAAGACCACCGCTCATTTCGTCGATCAGAATCGGCATTATTAATGATACTATTAGCATGAAATAAAATTGCAATATCCCAACTCACCAATATTATCGTCAACAGCAAGACAACTAAGAAAAATATTCCAAAAGCCAGAAGAAAAACCCTGTATGGGCATTGTACTTTCTATAACAAAGAAACAAGCTTAAATACTCAGTCAGATAAGTACTTCGAAAAAAAGTATTTCGTTTATTGCTGGTTGAATGAATTTCTTGAGCATATTAACTTGGTAAAAAGCGTAAATTTCTTTTTAATTGACATTTTTTTTACGTGCATTTTTAGTATAGTCTCTAGTCGTTTTACCACGTTCGTACTCTCATTACGCGTTCAAACGCAGGAATTTTCCATTATCAGACGCGCTTTTTCATCCCCTTAGGTTTGAACTCGTTATTTCTTTTTTTTTGCGATATTTAATATGCTTTGAATAGAATTGTCTCCTTCAACCAATACAGAACATAGAATTTTTATCGATAACAAGTATACTAGATTTAAAAAAACTAACAATTATAGATAGTTATTTTTATAAGTAATTAAAAGCTTTTACTTGAATCATATATAAGTTTTTCATACGTCTCAACTGTCTGTAAAAGTCAGATATTCCAAACCGACTGTAGTTATGAAATAATTTTTCATTATAGATAGCGGTGTAAAAGTGTTGTTAGTAAAAGATATTCTTAAGCTGTTTCTTCTCGATTAATTCGAATTTTTTTATAATGAATAGTTCGACTTTGGATAGAAAACACTCTCTGAAATCGTTTTTAGCTACAGCCCGAAGTCATAAGCACTGCTGCCACTACTCATGAGAATCACGATATATCGAAAGCAGTACTAACAAACGTGCTATATGAGTATTCATTGTTTTGATCTGTAATAGTGTATTTAATCAAATAGAATAGATCAAAACTAATTTATTCGACTATTCCATTATCGACTGTATTAAACAAATCTATGAACATCTGATATATCAGCAAATAACTATTTCATACATTGTACTTATCCATTCTATCTACACTATTATTATCACATTCCAGTGTCATGAGAAAATATTTTAAGTGGATAAAAGATAATTTTTATGACAAAATTGTTGATTAATAAGTTAAAATTTACATTTTTCCGTTTTTTTTCTGTATAGTTCTTTTATTTGTTCTGTTTTTATCATCATTGGATAGTTTCTGTGAAGTTTCTTATAGATGTTTGAGTATTACGTATCATTTATCTACTCTTAATACAATAGTTCAATTTTTATATTGCCTCCACAGTATTAGTTGATTTTGCTTTGTTATATATATTTTTTTTAATTTCTACTCCTGCCTACAGTATTATATTTTTTTTCAGCTCATTGTCAGTTCGACCTTTTTTTTTTAAATCAAATTTGAATTCAAGTGTTCCTACTTCTAAAGAAAAAACTGATTTCAATCGTTTTTGGACTCTAAAGCCCAATGAGCCAGTGGAAAGTATAGCTATGTGATCTAATGTTGATATCTCACGCCAAAAAAGACAAGTTTTTATGGTCAAATCATTTTGTTTGAGTTTGAGCATACAAATACAAATTCGATTTTTCATCTATTGTTTATCAGATAATATGAGCTCAATAGGGAAAAAAACTTGCTTTACAATGTATTCTTATTTTATTAAAGTTGTCAATGTCCAGTTTACTTATGAAGAAAGTCCAACTTCCAAAAAAAAAGATTGCAGCCAAAAAATATCTAAAGTTCTCAGCTCATCAATTATCTATATGAATGGTTCCATTTGAGTTGTAAATGACAGATTATACGTAAAAAAGAAGGAAATAGAACAAGAGAGTAGCTGAATATAAAAGACTCTCAATATTGATGAAAATATACAATCAGTCAACATGAGTCTTGACTTCCTTTGCTTTAGGAAATAGAGT
>CAJNOL010002364.1:15456-40154 GCA_905250125.1 Rotaria sordida | reverse complement strand
AATTTAAAATTTTTCGTTTTTAAAACTTCAAAAATTCATCAATATCAATTTTAGCAAAGTTTATATATTCAGCTGTACTTTTAACTGACCACAAGTTGCAGAGTATGCTAAATATATCTTTTTGGTTTTTCTTTTGTCTAATTAAAATTTGTAGAGTTCACTAAAAATCGTTGTAACAATATATCTCAAGTCGATGATCCATTAGCTGATCACAACGAATTATGATAAGTTTTCTGTAATATATCCTTCTCTGTGACTTTGATTAAATTTCTTTTCAGAGATGTCCATCGCGACACTCCCGCTGCCGCTGCCACGATTGGCGGCGCGACAGGGGCAGGTTCTTTTTAAAATTACTGCGGCATGACAGGCCATTTAAAACGTCAACGTGGCAGCGGCGCGGTACGATCTTTTACAGGAATTTAGTCTAATTTCTAGAAAAATTTCAACTTTCAGAACTGAAATTAAATCAGTCTTCCGAATAAGTCAGACGAACTAAACCTTTTATCTTTTCTTAAAATCTTGCATTTTACAATAATTTTATTATTTAGGAGACACATGGAAGCTTTACGCTTATGTAAATTAATCAGAGTGATGTTAGAAATAGAATGTTTACAATTTGAAAGTGTTTATTATATCGTTTGATGTCTAATACAGGGTGGCTCAAAAATAAGGAAACATAAAGGGTGTCCCATAATAACTGATGATAAATTGTTAATGATATTTTTTTATAGTTTTTACTGATGTAGAGAACTGAAATTTTTATCACATATATATCTAATCAAGATCTAATATGTCTGAAAGCTTCAGCTCTCTACATCAATAAAAACTATGAAAAATATCATTAACAATTTATCAGGGTGTGGGTGGGTGGGTGTGGGCGTGAATGCGAGAAGAGAAGAGCCACACCCACATACCCACACTCACACACCCACCCACACCCCACACCCACACGCACCCACACCCACACACCCACACCAACCCACACCCCCCACACCCACCCACACCCCACACCCACACCCACACCCTGCACGATTCAATCTACTCAGGTCAAAGACAGACAAGTTACTCGTTTCACACATGTCCAAAACCTGTTCCACGTTTAATCGAAGTTCGACCACTTAACGAGCTCATCCAGTATGACAGTTACAAGCAAGTGATTACTTCTGAACAACTACTAAATTACGAATCTTTTGACGTTGGCATAGAACATTTATCAGACAAAGTTTTTCCAGAGGAATTCGATTCTATGGACGATAATTACTGGAAAAAATTTGTTAATTTGAAAAGAATTAAACTTCGTTGCTATAGCGAGTATCTTGATGAACTTTCAAAAATTCGTACATATTCAATCGTAAGAAAAATTCTAGCTCAATCGCCAAATATTAACAATATACATTTTCTAAGTGACGATACGCAAACAATAATTTTTTATTTGAAAAACCTTCCATTTCAAAAACTCTCGGCAAAAGTCACTGATTTTCATGTTGATGAATCTGATTCGGTTGGGAAGGATGATGAAGTTTCGTATCTACCAAAATTTCATACAACTTTCTTCGATGATTTATCAGAAATTCTACCCTGCATAGAACGTCTTATACTGCCCGTTAGCGACGAACAATTTGCCATTGACAATCTATTTTCAATTCTTTCAAAACTAAAAAAACTATTTCGTTCTTTGACATATTTAATGTTTGTAATCCGTTCTTCTTCGAAAACAGCCGTCGTCGTATTGGAAACATTGAAAAAACAGTTGGATGAAATTATTCGAAATGATAAAAATTCATTGCACTACACAGAGACAAATATCAAGTTATCTCGAAGACAATTGAATATTTGGCTTTAATACCCGATATTAAGGGTAAGAAGAAAGAGCATTGAAAGTAACTTAATGAGACTGTGTTTTCGACTGTCTTTTTTTTTAACTTCGCTTTGCACGGTACTTCACGCATACTTCACGGTACTTCATTGGGCTTCATTTGTACTTTAGGCTCTAGTTATTATGTCTGTAAATTTCTGAAGTCTATCTTGGACGGTACTTGGGATCTTTCAAAATCTATATTCTGCAGGTACCAGCGACTTTCTTAGACTATATTTTTGAGAATCCTAGGACATCTCCAGGGCTTTATTTTGCAGGTATTTGAACTGTCTTAGGCGATATTTTGGAGGTGATTGAGATCTCCGTAGGGTATACTTTAGAGCATCTAGGGCCAAGGAGGGAAAAGCGGGACTGCAGGAGTGCGTACTTCGCTTGCGTTTCATCGGTACTTCATTGATACTTCGCTGATATTTCATCGGTACTATGCAACCAGATAATCATAGGCTTTAGCCAAAGAATCATGATGGTACCTAGCTCAAAAGATTGAAAACGAATTTTAATAAACAAGTATGGATATTACTTCAGAAGATAAGCAAGAACAATCGAAGACGAACAAGAGATACTCATCTGACAGTGAACCACTACCTTGTCGCCCTTTATCTTACAGGAGTTCAAGAATTTACTTGTACTTTCGAAATATTGAGAAATATCAGCACTGAAGTCATTATCCAAATTGATTCATAATACATTAAAATGATCGTGGACATCTTGTTCTAACGGACAATCGTTTACGTTAACTATATGTCGAATATTTAAGTCGGTCAGTAATCTTTTATTCACTGCATGTTTTAATTCGTCATGGTAGAGGAAATTGTCAATCACTACTGAAGGACTACCATAACCAGCGTCTTTCGGTAATTGTGGCTCTCGTTTCTTCGATCGAAGATTGATTAAATCTTGTAAAAGGTCAATTCATCATCCGTAGCTTCCATATCATGCTGTAGCATATTCACTGTCAGTGCTCCTATTCCTGCATTTGTGGGAGTCCACTTATTTGCCATATCTTGCCTATTACCGATTAATGTCTTGATTCTCAATCTAAATTAGAATTCAGACGTATGCATAACTGAACATATCATATTTTATGGTAAATCATTTTTACTATATCTAAATTTTCTCCACAGAATAAATTACAAATTTGCATAGAATTATGATGTTAGTCACTATTTGAAGAAAATGACTCGAAAGAAGCATGAAATCTGAGAAATTTCTCGACAAACATAACTGAAATACGATAACCATGATGAAATTGTGCACAAACAGCTTTAATTTATTTAGCAAATATCTACTGTGTTCATATTTCGATTGGAATAGTATTCATTCAAGCAGTTAAATTCTTCATGCGATTGAAATGGGAATTAATCAGTATGAAGTCTAGATTCATTTGTAAGTTGACAAGATTTTTACATCAGTCTGTTCATATGTGACCTTTTGAAGAAGTTTATCTCTACGAAACTTGGATCTATCGCAAAGAAAATGAACACATCAACTCACTTCAGTAGAAAACGTCCAAGAACAGCTAAGAAGATGTATATAGAAGAGTTTGATTGTGGAAGATGAATCGTTTACTCATACATTTTGTTGTATGATAAAATATTCACAATGTGCATGTGTTGTTTTCCTTCGATGACAGAAAAAAAACAGTTGGTGTCTTTGTACGTTGAAGGCAAACGGGAGAACGCAAGATGTAATAACATCAGAATAATGACGTGACAAGAAATTACTAATATTCGATTGAAAGGGAGTGACATTTTGTGAAAAAAGGCACAAAAATAAAGATTGACTGTGCGAAAATGACAAAACACGTAACAGAGAAATGCTGCTTTTTTTCTTGCACTAGTCCAAACGCACTACATTAACATGATGATTTTAGATAGGGCATTTACGATCATGTATTAATTAAGTCAAATTAAAAAAGTTTATCATCCCTGTTTCGATCATTGTTTCATCGGTTAATCATCGGTAGAAATTTGGAATCGATTTTTAATTGAAAAAAATCGATTAAATTTAAAGACCTGTTATAACTTGTTTGTATACCTTTGTGAATCTTGAACTACTTTAATCAACTGAAATCTAGGATGAGTATGAAATTATAACTACCACAATCGCCATTTTATTTCAGTTACTGGAATCCTCAGGTAGTGTGAGGGTGAATATAATAATATAAAATAAAGAGTTTAAAATTAAGCAATCGTCTCATTTGTCCTTGAAAATAAAAATTAATTAAAACAAAATGCGACCATTCATGTATTCATATGTACTCACATGTATCGCCCATATTATGCTCTATATGAATTTCCAGTAAATGATCGAGATTCAGAAATCAAATGGGTGTCCTGGGAACTAAAATGAATTTCCGGAAATGGACATAAATTCACGGAAAAAAAATGAATTTTCGGAAGCACGAATAAATTTCAGGCAGCGCAAATGAATTTTCAGCAAATCTAATGACTCCGGAAACCATAAATACTTCTAAGAACAAAATAGTTTTCAGAAAAACATAGTGAATCTTCAGAAGTCAAACTGACAATGGATTTATGACAACTTCCTTACTGTGATACTTACATAGGTTATGTGAAGAATAAAAAAATATACAGTATTTCTCTGAATGTGGGTGTACGAAAAGACAGACACATTGAGAAATTGGCAAACAGCATATCTCTCCCACTGAGAGTACTCGGAAAGCGACACGCAAACTACATCTCTCTGCTGAGGATCCGTGAAAAACACATTTCGTACTAAATGGAATTGATTAAGTTTGCATGAAAATCTTCGAATTTCTCACGTGCAATTCATTCAATACAGAATGTATTATTCATATGGAATCACGATTTCCGAGTACCCTCAGCCAGAGAGATATGTGCTGGAATGTGTGCGATAAAGGTTTTCGTGGTACCCTCATGATTTATGTTCGTTCATCATTATCATCACAAATAGAAACAAAATTTCTCCCAGCAACAATGATTGATGAAAGTAGAAATCTTGTTAAACTTATTACTAATAATATTAGTCAAGAACCAATCTTGTTTTACTGTTTCATCTGATCAAATACTTTGTATTAATGAACCAACTCAATCAAAATATTATGTTAATTTTACATATTATACAACAGATACAGCGTATGTTAGTTATTTTCGCTCAAATCTTAATTGGAAAACGCATTATCAATTACATCTGTTTGAAGAATTAAAGGAACCAATATTGATTGCGATGGTCGATATTCGAAATAATGGAAAATCAAACATTGATATCGAATGCGCTGAACTTTTAGCTGATGATATTAATTTACAAATATCTGAACAACAAAACTCTTGGACACAAAATAACTTTTACTACACTTCAACGGTATGGTGCGCGTTACAATCTTCACCAACAGTTGAACAGCACCAGGAAGTTGCTGGTCTATATGTATATACTATTAATCAATCATTTTCTATTGATGGAAAACAAATTATCTTTTACCAATGTTTCGTCCACAAGTGAACGTGACCCGTTTTGTATGTATTTATAAAATGCATTTTTATGGTGTTAGAAAATCGATTGGTAAAGCTGTGAACGTACATATCGTTTGTCATCTGATGTTTTTCTTCCTCGTGAAAATTGTATGATACGTGAATATGATTACCTGATTGGTGATACATTTTTACTAGATATAGCTGCTAAAGATACACATGAATTTTCAATTGGTCAAGATCCAGATATTTTTTTATAACGAAACTGCTACATTAGTTTCATCACGAACATACAATGAAACTATTCAAGCAACCAACACAATTGAACAACGAACACTGTCGATTTACAATGTTACTGTTCTGTTAAAAAAATTTCAAGAATAATCGATCAGTAAATTTAGTAACATCTAATAGTGGATGCACACAAGATAGGACAATATTTGAATGTGAAACAACATTACTTGCTGATGAAGAAAAACTTCTCTCTTACAATGTTGAAATCATCAATTAATATAAAAGACATTTGTGTTTTTCGTAATGCTTATCGTTTTCGATTACCTACTCTTTTAGTATATTATAAACTCGCGTCAAGAACAATTAATACAAAAGGTGAAGAAATGATCGTTTCGAGATTTTTTTCAGTTCTTATTCTTTACTCTGCGTCACACTTCTCATTTTAATCATCATCTCGTTTAAGTTAAAGAAGTGTTGTGTAGTCCCACTAGTAGAGTCATTTTATTTAAAAATTATAGGACTTTTTTTTGATTTAGAGAAGCTGTTGTATGTGAATAATAAGTATATTATTTCAGACGTTCATTTTTGTGTGCAGTGTCTATTCTATCATAATTCAACGAACTTTTTCAAATATTCAAAGTTTTACTTGAAGATAAAAGACTTTACTTTTTAAATTCATTATGATATCTCTAGTTTTCTAAAATACAATAAAAGAACATTAAAAAATTTCTTCAGCAAGAACAATAATCATTCATTTAAATGTCTTAAAGAGAAAATCTTTTAGTTACTTTGTTTTTGTGTTCTGTTTAAAGCTAAAGGAATCATACTTGATCATTCATTTCACAAAACATTTCGATAATTTCTTCACTATGTAAAACTCACATTTTCTATTATCTGATTTGAGTCGAATCACATACACTATGAACTGGCATTTTCAAACAAAAACTGTCAAACATATAAACTTCCATAATTTAGTTTATGGCTTTTGAATATGAATCAACGTTTTATTTTTCATGAATAAAAAAAAAAGATAGATTTACAAATCGAATGTTTATTTTTTGTTTTCGAGTTCCATAGAATAACTAATAATGTTTACATTGAAGTTGAATATTCATTCATCTATTTCAAAATCTTCACTAATCCATAAAGCTAATGAAAAGCCAAATTGATCATTAATTTGACATACAAATTCATGTTCATTTTTTCTTTTTAATCGACATGTATTTTTCTTTAACCATTGACTTGTTATTTTAATTTGATCATACATATCAAAATAATCATTATGAATAACAAAAAAACCACTAATCATCTTATTGAAATGATCAATTAAAAATGGAATTTGCTTTTTTGAATTAATTGAAACAATTAATCGTTCAACACGTGGAAAAAGTTTCCACCAATAGAATTTAACTTTTCCTTTACATCGTCCATATTCCGGTAAAGATAATGTCCGAATTTGCGGTAATGAAATACCAGAAAAATATTTATATTTTACATTAGGTTGACTACAATTTAAACGAAGATAATTAACTGAAGGCATCTCTTCTTTAATTAATATAATTATTTTATTAAGCAACCAATCCGATGTATTTACAATAAATGATTCTACTTTTGATAAATTAACAATATTTTCATGCATATAAGGATCATTGAATGTAAGTTTTTTAATATTATTATAACGATAAGGTAAATTCCATTTGTCTAATTCATATGTTAATGCAGTAATACGATCATAAAAAAGATAATGTCGCTCAATAGGTAATGTTGTACAATTTGATGGTATTGGTTGACATGAATTATTGATTGAAGTTGGAGCAAAATAAGGTACTGTAAAAAGTAATGAAAGATTTGAATTAAATGCAACATACCAATGTTTATTTAACCAAAATGAAGAACGATATTGATTGAGTATCTTATGATTGACATTTCCAGAAAAAAATTTAAAATCAAAATTTGCTAATTTTGGTAAATGTTCAATAATAAAATTTTCCCATCGATTACCATTAAGTAATCGATATTCGACTAAACCTTCAATGATTAATTCTAATCGTTGTAAATGTTGAAATGGAATAAGAAGTTGTTCGATATGATTACGCGTTATTGTTTGACCAAAAAAACAATAAAAATTAAAATTTTTATAATTAATTTATAAATAATTCTAAAACTTACAAGGTGCATTTATCGACAATGAAAAAGAAATGAGATTAACTGGCGTTGGTTGTATTTGATGAATATGAGATAATTCATTGAGTTCTTCAGGATTGAAAAATAATAAAGATGTTTTAAATGATTTAAGTTGAGGCATTTGACGAAAGAAGTGTTGTAATGCCGTAAGAGTACAATAAGATAAAGAAAAATATTGTAAATATTTGAATGATACCATACTAATTGATGGTAGAATATCAAATTGTATATTTGATGGTATATTAATAATTAATTTTTTTAATGATGGTAATTGTTTGATAAATGGAAGATCAATTCGAATATTGATTTCAAGAGAAACAAGATTTTGAACATGATGTAAATTCATAAATATTTCTTGACCATCATCGTTTAAGTCAATTAATTTTAATGCTCGTAAACGAGTATAATAATGAATTTGAAAGTCTGAGAAAAATAATTCAGATTGATATGGTGTTTCTTTTTCATCAGATAATATTAATGAAATAACTTGATTTGGTAGAATAAAATGACATATAAAATCAAAATCAGATTTAGTAATTGATTGACCATTAATTCTATATCTACCATAATTTGATAGAATATTATCGAAGTAATCACTTATATCAAAAAATGAATGAAGAATTTCATGAGCCCAAAAATAATCGAAAATTATATGAAGAATTTCAATTGGAAATCGATCCAGAAGGAAAGACATGATTATCTAAAATAAAATCGATTTCACTAATTTCTTAAATACTAATGAAAAGTTCGCGTTCATTCTTGAAATTTTATTCAAATGGAAAATATAATAACTCAGTCATTTATATTACATAATGGAACAATGACTCTATTCATACTGAATATGAATAGAAAATTTAAAAAAAACGAATACACACAGCTGTCGATGTCGAATTAGTCTATCACGCGCGTATATTGGCTGATCAGTAAGCTTATCGAATATTTTCACACGATCAATTAAGTTATGTATGCGTGAACAAAGGATAATATCATTGAAAAGAAACAACTTTCCTCGTGGCGAATTTCATTCTTTCATTTCTATTTGTTATTATATTGGTATTATATGTTTGAATTTTCTATTGAAGTAATAGATAATTTCAATTACTTTTTTTTCGATAAAATCGATTTGACAATGCTGGACATCTCGAATAATTTTGGTTTCATCGACTTATCAAAAACAAAAATAAATTGGGAAATAAGACTCATAAAAAAAATAGATATTATAATTTTGGGCGTTTACATGAAAATTTACATTTTATTATTCGAATGAATATATTCAGTTGGAGTCGATCGCTCACATCTTTTGATAAATTTATACTCTCCATATCACTCCTTATGAGTTAAAAGTATATAAAAATTCTTCATTTATGTTGTCAATATTGGAGAATAATGTGTCACTTTTCATTCAATATTTAAAATTCGAGTGAAGGGTGTGGGTGTAGATGTGGGGGCATGTGTGCGAGGAGAAGAGATCAACACCCACACCCTAAAATCTAATTATAAACTGTAGGATGAAAAAAATGAAGATTTCTCTATATAGATTTAAGAATTCTTGGATCCATCTCATGATTTAACTGTTCTGTTTTCTTTAATTGTACCAATATGTTTTTTTCCAGTTTCAGTTCCCAGTAATTTTAACAACTTGTTTCTTTTAGAGTTGCCTAATTGAACATTCCTAAGAACAGCATCCACACTCACAAATGAATAATTTACTGAGCATTTAGTTTATTCTCAAAACGAGAGAAAATTATGTGTCATGATGAAAAAGAATCAACGACTGTATAGTAAATTCGAAAGAAATATTTTCAGTGATGCAGTTAAGATAATGTTGTCACCTACATTAAGATCAATTATATAGTTTAGACTATGAACGATAACATTATTCCACATAGGATAGGACTGGATAGGCTAGCAAAAGCGGCCCTATTTGGAAATATTAGAAAATCCCTCCACTAAGTTATACCTCTTAAGCTCGTTATAACTTAACGATGGTAAGTGCGGAAATTGAGAACAAGATATAGGATGATAGAGTACAATGAGAAGAAAATTCCATCTGCTGGCAGCACCATCCGTCCATGCTTTCCTCAGATTTTCTTAACGTATTACTTAAAACGGAACAAAATCATTGATTACGTTTTTTTCCCAAAAAAAATAAATCGATTTCAAAGCTGTTTGTACGTATTCCAAGTCGGTTCTTATGTCATGATGTAAATCACAGGTTGGTTTTTAAGACTGGATAATTTCGAAAAAAAGTTGAGATTTATTTTTTGAGAAAATTGAGATAAGTTTTTTTATTTGTAGAACTTATTAGTCTATGAATCTAGAAAACATTTCACCTCAAACAGTTGAGTCTTTCTTGAGATATAGGGTGTCTAAAATACGTTCTTGTAATAATACAATTTTATAGTGTTATTCGCAAAAATTCCATAAAAAGTCGAGGATTGTATTTTTTTTGAATCGACCTGCGCCAGAAATCATCCAGATGTTGCCTCTATTCTATCTGTTAAAATGAGACGAATCGGATGATATCGATTGAGCACATCCTACAAAAATCGGTCGTAGCTTACATGCACTGGCTCATATACACACATATCCTTCCCTGAGGGTGAGGATGTCAAGGAAATCTTTATCACACACACGTTAGCACATATCTCTCTGCTGAGGGTGTTCGGAAATCGTGATTCCGCATGAAAAATTAATTCCATATGAGGTGAATCGCAAAATAGAAATTTGAAGATTTTCATCCAAATTCAGTCAAGTTCATCCAGTAAGAAATCATGTTTTTCATGTCAAATCACGATTTCCGAGCACCCTCAGCAGAGAGATATACGCTGATGTATGTGATAAAGATTTCCGTGTCACTCTCAAGAAGTGGGACGTGTGCGTATATGTATAGTGATGCAAAACTTCGAAAAATTTCTCCCCAAAGACTAAAATTGTTTCAAAATAGGTTTTAACAATTGGAGAACACGTTCTAAGGAATTGTTTAAACGTGGAGACAAATATCTCTGTGTGGAAAAAATCCTTCGAATTGATATGTTTGGTTGGAATTTTCGAGATTTGGCGTCACTATAAATTTTGTCGTGTTCATTTCCTTGTATCAACTTTCGATACTGGTAAAAAACCAATTCATTCTGTTACTAATTTCCTTAATTTCCGTTAAAATGAAAAAACTTTTTAGTTTATATGTATGTAGTATATCAGTTCTGTTATATGCTATTCAATGCTATTATTAACAAAGACTAGTATGTCTGATTAATTATATCTAATTATTGAAGTATAAGTTTCAATTGAGATTGCTAATCCTGATTTAACCTTCATCAGACATCTTTTCTTCTTCTCTATTCAGTTGAATATATTATTACTATTTTTTGTTTTCTTCTCATTCTGTTCCCAAGTTTTCGCATACAAACGTATTAACATTTCTGTCTCATTGATTTTTAATCAACGAAAGACGTCAATAAATATGTGAGTGGACATAATACATGGATAATAATAATAATAATAATAACAATTCTCAGTATGGAATTTATTTCATATATATTCCATAACTATCTTTTCCACGGAGTACTTCTCTGGTTCATTCACAAAACACATCACACTTGAACTCGCTTCATTCGACATTAGAACTGAATGGCATATTTAGTGTGATTTATCCACATTAATTGTCATTACATGAATTTATATTAGTTGGTCGACACCCTCACCATTATATCCTGAAAGAGGATTTGGAAGAACATTATATGGACTTATGTATTGTGATTGTACACGATGGTTTAATCTCTCAACGATATTCTTTTTGGAATGCGATAAGGCATCGAATACATATTTGAAACAAATTCAACGAGCTCATCAACGACATCATATTCATCGAAATAAAGCACCTAGTGAAGAATTTGGTTTGTTTTTTATTATTGGCAGAAACTATTGGTGAGATTTGTTTTTATCACTTAGTCTTTGACTGATTAATATTGTTTTTAATTAAAATAAATAAACGAAATGTCAAAATCAGCATCTGATATTAATTTTATTATGTAATAATAAAATAAATGCCTCAAGAAATCTTTCGACTAAATAATTCTAACTCAAGATATTATTTTATCGAAGATTGCTGATTTCTGCAGTGAATACAGTTCATCATGAAAAATAAATAATCAACTTTATTACAGTATTTCTTTTATTGAAAAAATTTTAAAAACAAGTTTACATGTAACGTGAAGGAAAATACGTATGAAAATTTTTTGGACGAACATACGAGCCGCATATAAGAAGAGATTGCAAATGAGCACAAATGAGGCGTGTTGCATCATTGGTACAATTGTTTGTTATCATTACTAGTAATTCATGTAATCTTAAATTCTAACAAACAAGACAGATGAATTTTTGTGTCATAGAGAAATTGAGCAGCACAATTAAGATTTGCCTTTCGAAGATCGAGACTACGAAGATGAGGAAAGGTGATGATTGGGGAGATGAATGTTACTTTCTTTGTTGTGATTCATACGTACTTGAACTAGCCATCACTTGCTTCTAGACAAAATCAACTTGAATGTTTTCACAAATTCAAGTTGTAATCTCTATTGAGAATGATTTATGTCGATGGTTCACGGAGGAGATTCATTGTCACTGTATATAAGGGATAGCTCGATGAGCATTTGATGGACACTGTCGTCGTCATTCACTGTTTTCTTTTCATTTCTGATGATGTGCATTATTGAGCAGGTATGTTAGTAGCAACAGTCAGGTGATCGATTCAGTCAATTCCGACTCCCTACAATATTAATTGGCAACGTACGTTAAATATGTTTGTTCCTTACTAATTTTTTGTTTTATGAACTTCTGATGTGCTGGAAATCATGACAATACCATTTGGATTGATTGTTAAATTGATTTTAAAATTCTCATCAATCCATGCGGATTATCTAGACTTTATGATCTAATGAGATTCTTCATGCACATTCTCAATATATGAAAAGAGATTCTTTTACAGTTATGATGATTGTTTAACAAGAATACTGAACACATGAAATGAATGAAAAGAATATCAAACAAATGACCTTTAGATGGAATGATCGATGTACCAACCAAACACACCTATATCAAACGGTTGACTATCACTCAATTGATGATTCCTGTTTGCAGACTTACACTGAACAAACAAGCCAATTTGGGGAGTATATATTATCAGTTATTAAGCGTGTGAGTTGTTCTGGAGAAAAGAAGTGTCAGAAATGAAGACGAAACTTGCTCTCACCCTCGAATATACAAGTAATGAATTCAACTGTCTTTTTCATTTCGAGATTGTTCTCAGATTTAGATACCGTATTTTTTAAGAACTATCACATTTTTCCTTTAGACTGAAAAGATATAGCTCAGTCATAATGAGTTCAAGAAAGACGAAAAGAATGATATTCATTCTCAACTGTTTATTTTTCAGGCAAGATTCGATATGTGTTTAAAAGTATAAATATAAACATTCTCTTGGAAAATTTTTAACTCACTGAATATCTCTAAAGAATCACTTATTTAGAGCCTGATTTATGACTCGGAAGAAGATCTATTCAACGCAGTTCATTTGAGACATAACGAAAAATTGAGATAACTATTGCAGTGTGCTCGTCGTATTTCACATTCGAATTCTACGGTGACACACTGAAAGCTTTTCTCATGCATGTGTATATATAATATAAACAATATGTCATTATGTTGTTCAGTCTGAATATTACCATTTGTAGTAAATGCATGACTTTCATATCTCAAACTAATATTGGTTGAGCATTGTTAAAAAATAGATTCACCAAGCTGTTCAATTCGATTATTAATTATCTGTCAAGTATTCAACTAGAGAAATCCAGTTTTATGTCGAAGACTTTATGAAAAAATTTGAAAAACGTTGAATAGAAATGTCTCTATCTGCCACCACGTTTGCGCTCATTGATAGGTCAAAGTTCATTATTTAATAGTTGACCCAGAGAACAAAACACGTCCGATATTTGAATAATAGTGACGACGCAAGGTTAACTATATATGATGTTTATGCTTATATGCACAGCTTTTCTTTTTTACAAAAAAGAACAACAGCAGACAGAATGAATCGACTGTCGTGCGAGTTATTACACTACATCCTTTGGTACATTGATCAGCCATTAGATCTTTTTCGAATGTCTTGTGTCTGTAGTCGTTGGCGATCTTTCATTATGAATGATGAATATTTTCTCAACCAATGGTTTTCTCGATTATTGGAACGCTCACAAGAATCATTTGATGGTTCCTGGCCTTATTTCAACGAAGCTGATAGACTAAAGTTGTTATCAAATATTGATCAATCATTATTTCCTGTTAATCTTCGATCGGACGAATGGTGTGTTCTACCTTGGCCTGCTTTACGATTTTCATGTTATGATAAAAATTCTTCTACATATTATTATCCTATTTCGCTCTTTCTTTCGTCTCATTCGTTCTCCTTCTGGCTCTTCTTACCTTGTCAATGTTCTTTTAACATACAAATTAACAATTGGAGCGTCAACGGTGCGTTTATCTTGCTCTGTGGTCATAGAAAATATCATTGCAACAAAGGAAAGGACATATCGATCGCTGATCGATGGATTCATGTTGTTGTTAGTAAAAGCGATTCGCAGTCCAATTATCAAATATGCATCGATGGACAATATCTTTCAAAACTCAGTCGCAATGATATGTCTTTAATCGAGAAGGAGCGAAATCTTATTTCTTCGCAGAATATTGTATATTTTCACACAGTTGAGAACAAAAACTCATTGGGAAAACCTAGGAAAGTTCTTATTGCCAATTTCATTGCTTTCAAACGATGCTTGACACTTGTCGAAATTCGAGCTATTCATCAACAGCAAACATCAATCAAACAAGTCAAAGTTGGTACTTATATCAACAACAGCAAACGTCAATTGTCACAACGAATTGAATGCGTTCTCATATAAATTCATTTTCTAATCATTTCTTGTATTTTTTATGTTACTGATTTGTCATTTTCTCTCAAATATATAAGTCATACTATTACAATAATAATAATAACGATCTTAAAAATACGAATAAATATGTGGTTAGTCATTAAGGGGGCGGGTGTGGGTGTGTGTGTGTGTGTGTGGGTGTGGGTGTGCGTGTGTGGGTGTGGGTGTGTGTGTCGATGTGGGGCATGTGTGCGAGGAGAAGAGATCAACACCCACACCCACCCACACCTACACCCACACCTACACTCACACCCACCTACACCCACACCTACACTCATACCCACCCATACCCACACCCACACCCCACACTCAAGTATTTTAAAGTATTTTAATGTACTTTAAGGTACTTTAAAGTATTTTAAGGTACTTTAAGATACTTTAAAGTATTTTAAGGTACTTTAAGATACTTTAACGTACTTTATAGTATTTTAAGGTACTTTAAGATACTTTAAAGTATTTTAATGTACTTTGAGGTACTTTAAAGTATTTGAAGGTACTTTAAAGTACTTTAAGGTACTTTAAAGTATTTTTAGGTACTTTGAAGTACTTTAAAGTATTTGAAGGTACTTTAAAATATTTGAAGGTACTTTCAAGTGTTTTAAAGCATTTGTAAGTATTTTTAAGTATTTTAAAGTACCTTAAAATATTTTAAAGTGCGATAAAATACTTTAAAGTACAATAAAATACATTAAAGTACGTAAAGTATGTGAAGTACAAAAGTACGATGTTTCCCCCTTGGTTCTATCCCAAACTAAGATGACTTATCGTTTATAAACAAAGACATTTTTTATTTCAAAAATTTTTTTTTTAAATTGAGATAAAACATCAAGAAACACAACAAAGCCTTTGAAAAGATGTCATTCAAATCTCTTCGAGAGATTTATATAATTCAAAAAGATTTCTCTTTCTTTCGATATCATCGAAATTTATTTCTATTCATTTATTAGATTTTTTTATTCAGTCAAAATCTTTTCAAACTTTTCATTCATTTTTTTGTTTGTTCGATTCTCTCTGACTAATCATCATATCATATGATTATTAGTTTCATCGATAGTTATCTATAAGATTCATCTTTTTTTATTCAACAAGTAACGTTCATCAGTGCGAAATCACTGTATTTATTCTGATTATCCTTGACGAACAATGTCTAAAAATCGATTATTTTTCATAAGTAAAAGATAGGAACGAAATAAACTAGAACATATTATTGTTGAGATTATTCTTCAATAGAATTCAATCATTGCAGAATCTCAATTCTTTTTTGCAGATTAAGTAAACATGGCTAGCAAAGTGTTTTGTTCGCTTAATGACACGAATTGCGTCTATAGAATTAAGTTCTATGCATATTACCTAATTTCATAGAGTGTAACTACTTTCCAGCGCGATATTAAAAGGAAACTTGTGCATGATTCAGATTTGGATCTGATGATGGATAACTATGCTGGATTATAGATTCACAAAGAATAAAAAGGTAGAGAGATTCATGCAACATTCCACAACTAAACGTTATCTGGTGCGTTTCGAATGTTTCAATATTTATGTTTTAGCATAGGAAAGTAAATTAAATTCAAAGAAATATTAACCTTTTTATTTGTTGTCTAATGTTCTTTCTTACAATAAGCATAAAGGAAATCAATGTTACTTCGGCATACTAGTTATTCTCAATCCAATTTTCACAATTATTATCTTTCGACATTCAGTCACAAGCCATCTGTTTTTTTCTACATGGATGCTATTACAATACGAATTCGTTAAATAATGCTTTTCGTCGCGTATATATTAAAGCTGTTTTATCGATCGAGAAAAATTCTTTCGTATAACTAATTTGAAAGAAAATTGTGTTTCATTCCTTTACTGATTGAGGAGACTATTTCAACCGATTGAATTCGATTGGCTGACAATTGTTCTATGGATTTTGGTTTCGCCAGAAGCATATTTTCTCTATTGATAATACTCTTCGATTTACTATTTAATAACTACACTTTTAACTTCTTCCAAAAATCTTCTTCACTTTACCATAGAATAATTTTCTATGAGAATTTTCAAAAACAACGAGATTTGGTTATAAATCAGTCTTCATAGTTGTAATTTCATGACCATTCTGGAAAATGGACGTTGTATTAAAATTTGTCGTAATGGAATCTTGCTAGAATTCTCTCAAAAAGTGCGTAAGACTTCTTATGAACTTTCGCTGAGGGTATTGTCAGTGAACTTTTCGAATCACCGATTAATCACTCCCATGTTAAAGTGTATCTTCTCATTTGAAAATCTTCCTGTGAAGTTCAGATGCATTTTCGAAGAGAAAGTGTGAGTATAAACTGAAGTCGAAATGTAGAGACTTCCACTATTTTCTTTCTAATAGGTAGAATCATAGAAAGTTGAACGTGATGGGCAATGTTCACCGTGACGACGGCGAGACGAAACATTAGACAATAAATATGTTTCTTGTAGACAAAAAATAACAGATAAAAAACTGCTTGCTCATTGTTCACAATCAGTGAAAAGACTCTGACCAACTGAAGAAACTATGCTCATACTATTGACGAATATTTAATGGTATATTAAGACATTAGGTGACTTCTAAATGATTATGATATGTTTTTGAACTCTGGGATAGACAGATATCAATCATGATCGCTGATGTTTCAATATGACTCCGTCTGCGTTCGGCTAAGACAAAAAAGTATTACATAATTGAATTCTATTTCGTAGAAGACCTCCTGTGTCGATCGAAGTACATGGTGATACGTCAAAATTCATAGTGAATTTATCAAATGAACTTACACAGAAAACTTAGCTGATAGAGAACTCTGACAATTGGTGCCATCGTCGATTATGTCTTTCGCCAGTCCATAGTTGATGAAACGTGGAGGCTGGGTAAAGCTTGAACCTCACTTGGATACAACACTATTAGGCTCAGCCTCACCCCATTTTGCCATGATCATTGTTTCAATACCATAGTACGTGAGTGGAATGAATAATTGGGTGTGGTTGTGGATATGAGAGTGGATTGTCTGTTCATCCATACTCACACCCTCAAGGTCATTTTTGATGTAAAATAAATAATTATATGTAGGATAAAAAACAAATTAAATCTTGTATGCATCAGTATACATAATACAAGATAGAAAAACTTTCATGTCGACACAGAATCAGTTTAGTAAAAGCTTTCCAAAAAAAATACGTTTTTCTTTTTCTATGGGCATGTTGAATTTCTGAAGTTGTGTTCATTTTAAAATTACACGCAACAAATACTTTAGCATTCCCATGTGATTCATATGTGTTTGCACAAATAAATAAGGTTATCGAATCGAAGTATGTACAAGGATAAGATTCTGGCATGATCCAGCCTTTTTCTTTCCAAAATGTGAAAATTATAAATATCAACAATAACTTTCGTGTTTGCGCACAAGATACGATTTCTTAAAAATATCTTGTACGTAAACGTGAATTTTTGGTAAATTCTCAAATACATACGTTATAAAAGGTTTTGCGTTTGATTGAAGGGCATAATAAAGAAAAAGAATTCAGTCAAAAGTTCATGTTTTATGTCTGTAATACTAAAAAAACATCAAAATATTTGAAAAACACAAATTTTTACCTGAAATATAATTAGGAAAAAGATTGTTGATTAAAGTAATCTAATTTTCAGCATTAAAGAGAGTTTCATAGTTGGAGTTCATATTGATTTCGAAAAACTGTTCTACTATTTGTCATCATGTGACTGATCGGTATAGTTTTAAGTTAATCCGTTTATTCGTAAAAAAATTCAAAAAAATAATCGAAAAAGTGTATAGAAAACGTCCACATGTTCGGATATATTTAACATCTTCTTTTAGTACATATCTCATTATGGACAATGCTCATCCCCTTGTTTAACGAAATGTCTTTAATGGATGGCTACTAAAGTGACACCCACAACTGAATATAAAGCTTGTTCTGATAGATATCCAAATTGGGAATCATTAATTCGAGAAGTTCTAAAAGATATACTATCGGATATGAATAATTTCGAGTCACATGATTATGTTATCAAAAATGATTAAATTGGATACATAAAACTTTGTTTGCATATCTTTGTGAAAATGAAAAAAAAATGTAAGTGAAGAAAGTCTACATGAAAATATAAGTATAAGAATTAATTGCTGCAGTTTTTCATATGCTGAAATATCTCTCTAGGTTCAATATATTATGGGTGTCACAGATACGTTAGAAACTCTAAGTGATCCTGAGGAAAAAGTCATACAAAATAATTATAAGAGATCATGAAAAATACATATGTTCCATCTGTATTTAGAAAAATTAATCTTAGATTTATTGAAAGAGATAACATTATGATTGAGAATAGTGAAGATTGTTTTAATAGGATAAAGAGAGAAATTGATGATAGATTAGTAGAAAGATCGAGATCTTCAGAAAGACGTGCCGTTTTGGTTCTTTTTGAATCAAAACAAAAATTAATGGAACTTTATAATTCTGATGTTTTGGCATCAATCAAAGAATCAGTCGATTATCTAACTGAAGAAGCTTCATTAGAAGAAAAAAAACAAATTAAGTAAACGTACAACTGTACATATAATGAAATGAAGCAGACATATACTAGAATTTTAAATATATTGTGATAGATTCAATACTTTTTTGGTAGCTATTTATTTACAATCTCATGACAATCTCTTGATACGAAAAGTTTAATAATGATAGAATATCTTAATCTTTAACGATGTTACATATGTCAGAAAAATAATTCATATTTGTAATGATTTTGAGATTACTGAGTGTATTATCATTTTATTATATAAAGTTTTACGGCAAATATTCGTAGTGATCAGTTTTCACTTGTCCAACTTTGATAGATTCACTCAATACATGAATTTCCGATCTTTCAAACATCGATTATATAATAGTTCTCGCGCTCATTAATGTCGAACTTTTATGAGTAATTTTATTATATAAAATCTATTTTCTCTAGTACTATTTGTTTTAAACAACCAAAATGATCTTTTAAATATGTATGAATAGATCAAATATAGAAAAGGTGACTAGGACGGGAAAATAGAAAACTAAGTATCTTGCTCAGAAAATAACATTAGAGAATAATAGTTACTATGTGAGAAAATAATGATATCCTTTTTCCATAGCAGTGTGAGTCGAGTCAAATCGAATCCGAATAAAAATTGTCTTATTCATTTCGGTCTCTGATCTAGGTTGCTTTAAATTTCTTTAATATTGTTATCATCGTGTAATCAATGACTTATTAGCTTAATTTTGATTCATAAGAATCTCTATCCAATTTAAAATCTTTTTAGAGTTTTAAATTTCATATACATTTTTACAGATCAAAATCAAAGTAATCAGTCATTTATTACCACAAGATGTTAACAAGATTGAATTCTCATAAGAATTTATCTAAACTATACTTCATGCAATCCAGATCTATAAAATATGATTCTTCTTTCTAGGGACTCACTCAATTCAAAAAATGAACGTTTAGTAACATGAAAAGATATACGATAAAAATTATTCTATTTTTAAGAAGATTATCGAACTACCGCATGTTCTATTAAAGTGATATATGTAAACATTGTTTTAAAGATTTCAGGCCATTTTGAGTTTTTGAGTATTTTTCGAACACATTAAGTTGGACAGACATATAATATAATTATACATATATATTAGGCAAAATTAAACAGAGTTTTGAAAAGATTTAAGAATTAAAAAAAGTCCTATAACATGATTATAAAGAACTGGTTTTCGAAGCTCACTTGATAATAGAGATGGGTTTACATTATTATTATGTATATAAACAATAACAAGTTGACTATATTTATTTTGTTCAATAGAGCATATATATTTCTTCAATATGTTTTTTTGTTACAGGAGTACGAGAACATTGAATATAAATATTATAGTCAATAATATATAGTGCATCATCATTCTTAGTAAATTTTGAATTGAAGTTTTTAATAACTCAATAAAATAGAAAAATTCAGAGAAAACCATAAAAATTTTTTTATTTATGGTTTAGTGTGACGTCATTTAATAAATTCTTGTCTAAATCAATTATTTCACCTTGTTTATAAAGCTTTATATCTATTAGAAATTTTTTCTAACAGAATTTTTAAAAATAATTCACACATTTCAAACTCAAATCAATTCTCATATGAACTGCGACATATTTATTTTAAGTTATGTTCAACTTTAATTTAGCTCTTCTTAAATCTAAGAAGTTATAAAGTTCGCCAGTATTCAGCAATGTACTCAATTAGAATCTAGTTTATCTTAGGATACTTCGACTAAAAAAAAGAAAAGAAAAGATCTCTAAGCTTATGTTTTTAATGTGATTCGTAGATGATATATAAAATACCAATGGATGAATAGTATTCTATTTGTACAATTACATCATTAGTACTAAACCATGAATATCTCTTGTTCGGAAGTTCTGAGTGACTTAAAAATTTCAGAGGACACTTCCCTCAATGACTTCCTATACTTCTGAAATTTTTAGCAGTCTACATCACTTCTATCTCGAGTTATGTTTGTCGGAAGTGAAAAAACAAAGAAAAAATTTTCTCAATTAAGAAAAGTTTATGTTCGCATTTTCTTCATTACAGTTAGATAGAAAATAGTGCAGAGGATCAGACACTCACTGATAGTAGAATTGAAACAGCTAAGAAGTTCTAGAGGATGGTTTTGATATACTCTTGAAGTATGCTGAAGTACGAAATTTTTTTCTTCTCCTTGAGGAGCATCCAAAAGAGTTGGAGTAGCTCCATCGTGTTTAATATTTTAATCTCATAGAGATTGCACTGAAAGCTTTTCCTTCACTATCAATTTATATAAGTTTTCTGTCTTTTAGCATCTATCGATGAACGTGAAACGTCGTAGAACTACCAATTCTATATTAGCCTTATTTTGTTATCTCTTTTGTCTCTGCGAAAGATATGATATAAATAATATGAAATGAAAAAAAAAAGATGTAATAAATTACATTGACAAACAGTGATTCCATTTTGTTTCGATAATATAATTTGATATCGAAATGACTGGATAAAATATATTAGTCTTATTTTGATAAATATTCACTTAATACCAATATTCTAACGCATGTTCTCCCATACAAATAGTCATTCACATCAGGACGTATGTATAACGCACAACTAGGAACCTCAATTCATCTCCATTCAACTGATGAAATACTGACAAATAATTCTTCAATCGAATTTCATTCAATTCATAGAACTGACAAAGTACTGCGCAATTCAATTGAAATGAATTCGTAGATTGTTGCAAGCCAGTACAATTCAACCTATAGATTCTCAAGAATATTTTCTAAATTTGGTTTAACTGAACTCATGAGTTGAATTGAATTCAGATGATATGATCGATTTTGAATTGAATAATACAGTTGTGATCTCAAGAAGTTCAGTATATGATGTTAGGTTAATCGATATGTAAAGAAAATGATCACTGCATATCCGTAACCTATATAGATAGAAATATATACGGGTTCATTTATGAGATACAAGCATAAACTGGGTATACACAATATGTAGATGGTGAAAGAAAAAAACTGATAGCATTATGCGAATAAAAAAAGCAAAGTATATGGACAAAGTTATGATTAAGACATTTCTCAGTAAGAATCTAACAAAATATTACAGCAAAAAGCAGGTCACTTTATTTTTTCTGAGGTCGAATTTCGTAAATTCATCGTTTTGTAACAATTATAAGAAGCTTGGTTTTTGAATTGAATTGAATTTACAGATCTTGAAAACTTCTTTGAATTCAATTCAAATGAATTCACCTCATGAATTGCATAGATTGTTTTTTGAACTGACTTGCCCAACTGTGATACAAGAGGAAACATTTACAGCGGATACAGCAACAAGAAACTGATCAATGGCAAGAAAATATTTGTGACTTTTTTCGATCAAGACTTCGTCAGCTCGATTTCGACTATGTACAACAGTAAAACATGTTGATTTCATAGCAGTACATGTCCATTCGCTCTAAAATCAATCCATTCTCATTGACAATAACTATTCTATCTATGTATATCAATGTTCAGTAAAAATGAATGCAATTACATAATGAGTTCAAACTATTTTGATATTAATTTGAGTGCCAAACAGTATACCCCTGTAAAATTCAACTAACTTTAAAAGGGTGTCTTGTCACATCTACATTATTTAATTTCATCGACTATTTCAACACTGAATGTGCCAGTGAAGACAGCAGAATCTCATATATATATGTCATTTCAACAATTGCATAGATCATAGTCTTCTATAAACTCGCCTGGAAACTGGCACCGAACAGGGCGGTTATTTGTTTGGTCCGATTGAACTTTTCAAACCACCTGCCTTTCATCGGGTTTTTTGACGATTGCTTATTACTTTTTAAAGTACCAAAGCTAGTATATTTTTGCTCGTTTTTATTGATTTTCTTGATTGGAATGTTCGAGAAAAACTAAATCCAAAACATTGAGCCAATAAATGACTAGTTGGCATCAAAATCTCAGTTCAAAATTGTGACCTAGCATTTCTCATTTTATAATGAGTGGTTTCGAAGCATAATGAATGCATTGATGTTGGTAAGAAACGTTACTCACCGATTTTCAACCTAAACACGGTGTAAACATGAAAATGTAAAATGTAAAAGGTCCAAGTTCACTTCTGAATTGTTTTTCGCTGACTGTCAAAAATTTTTAACTCCCAGCAAGTCTCAGGCTATATTCTAATAGCCTCAATACCAAAACAAATCTTGTTTTAATGTGAAAGTTTTGTTACATGCTAGTACCATACAACTTTAAATAAAAACTTAGGTCTTAATAAAATAAGCCTAAAAAAATGAAGCCTATTTGAAAACTGATTTTTCTATCTCATTTGGTTTTACGATCGACAATAGCAGTTGACGAATTGAAAAGTTCTCCAAGTAAAGGTGTCACTTTTTTCTTTGATTTTTCAAGACAAAAAAAAATAAAATGGCTCCTTTCTTTCAAGTACATTGAATAATGATTTCAAATAAGAAAACATCAAATTTATCACTTTTTTTATGAAGCAAAATAAGATACATATAGTGTTCTATATCAAGTATTGTAAGGTACTGCAAGACAATTTTTCAAGTAGTTTTCTTTGCTTCTCAGTGATTGCTATGTGGGCAACATGACAGATTATATAAACAACATTGCTTTTACAAATCTCACGAGTTATATGAATTTCATTCAATCTATTTGTCAAGCTGTATTACTAGACCATTTCTGGAAAGAGACAGTTTACTAATTGATATGTAACGTATAGCTGCTACCTAACCACTTGGATTCTGTAATTGAACCAACCAAATTTTTCAACGGTTTTTCATCGACAACATCAAACATTTCAATCCACCGACCCGATCCGTTGAAAAAAAGCTCACCCTGTTCCAAGTCTCCTATAAACACCCTAATTTGGCAGCTGCCGTTATCAGTGACAGAAAAGCCATGTTCTGTTTACCAAAATGAAAAACTTCGAACTTCCTCATCTTTCTACAGTCGAAATAATATCAACCAGAATCTAAATCAGATGTTCGTATGACTCATTTTTCGAACTCTCAAAAAACAACGATTATCCACATTGTCGAAAATTACCGCCATATCATCATTATCAAGCACATCAAGCAGAAAATTCAAAGGTTTTATTATCATTTAGAAACCAAACAACAAGGAAAAAAGTAAATCACACACTCAACCAGAAATTACGGCTCTTCATTCCGCCATCTGCGAAACCAAAGTTCACCACTTTGTTCGTCGTTTATTCCGCTCAATTAATTCCTTCAAACGAGTTTCAAGGATGTGTTCAATTCGATTGAAATGGAGATCTAGTGTGGTGAGTGTCTGTGTGAAAAAGTGCAGATATGTATATGAGAGAGAGGAGAAGAGAGAAAGTGTCACTGTGTTATGTTGTAATGCATCAGCTAGATGTTGTGCTCCGA
>CAJNOL010002364.1:0-15446 GCA_905250125.1 Rotaria sordida | reverse complement strand
AGCCAGATGTTGTGCTCCGAGAGCTCCGATTCGATTGCCTTGGAGATGCAGTGTGGTGAGTATCTATGTGAAAAAGTCCAGATGTGTATAAGAGAGAGAGAAGAAGAGAGAAATAGAGTCACAGTGTTATTTGATTATGCGTAATTGACTATGAATGAAATAGTTTTTTGTTAATCGTGCCTCTATGTGGTGTGAGTGTCGAGTAAATAGGATCCTCTATATAACGTATTTTGTGATTGGTCGCAAATATGTCGAATGGGTTGAAAACAAAGAGACAAAGAAGTCGTTTTTCGGAGAACTGTAAAAGAAGCCTTACGCGTAGGGATAAAGGAGAGGGGTAGCTATACAAAATTGGGATTCGAATGGTGATAGCTGAAGAATATTGCTCATCCTCATGTAAACTGCTGTCATCGTATTGTTTTGTATATCGCCTGTTGTGGTGGATGTAGTTATTGCTGGTAGAAAAAAAGGATATTCTGAATGTTGTAGTTCTTATTAATCGTTGGGAGATTTATTTTCGTAGAAGAATGATGTTAAAAGAAGGTGAGAAGTATTTTTCGGTTTCTTGGAAATGGCGATTAGATTTTGGTTTATTCGAAAATTGTTCAGGATGTTTTAAATTCTTATTATGAAAATGATAGCGCATATTATGAGAAGCGTTGAAGTTTCTGTGATGCGTTAGTGATATTTCATGAGTAGGTAATCATTTTCCATTTTTGAGAAACACGTGAGTTTAGAATCAGCTACGAGGAAATTGATCTTGTTTTTCTCATGTCCGACAAGAAAAAGTCTCGATTTGGATTAATCTGAGTAAAAACATGGTTTTTCTGTCTCTTCGATATGATAGTGATAAATATGGACTGATTCTTCCTTTGAAGGACAGTTGTGACAAGTACATTTCGATATCGATTGTATAGGAGGCTGGATGATGAAAAGCGTGAAAAACCTAAGAAGGCTGAACGAATACTGTACGTGTTAAAGAATTATTGAGAAACTAAGTACGAAAAAGGATGGCTGAATCTTCAAGTGGAAAACTGAAATAAGTTACACAGGTACAAATTAAGAAAAAGAATAGTTGTGTAGATAGGATAGTTCTATGTTGGAGACAATTACTATAATTTGAATATTTTTCAAATAGGTTCTAGAGTGCTCGGGTAGTTGGTGTTGTACTATCTCAGTAAGAAAGTTGTAGCATGATAAATTTTCACGAGAAGAAAAACAAAGACATTTTAACCTTGAATTCTATGATAATATGAGAAAAAAACTGATATTTGCGCCCATATCAAGATATTTGAGAAATTTCAGCCTATTAGTTTTTTTGCGCATGTATCAAAATTATTACGTTTTGAGATAACATTTATGAACTAATTATAATATCAATGAATTTTCACTGGTCTAATTTTCATCGATTCAGCTCGTCGGTGAAATTTCGATCTTTGAAATATTAGTTAAACCTCTGTTTCGTGATCATTTATACTAAACTTTGATGAGTAATTGTATTCTATAGAGTTTAATTTCTAGTGTAGTTTATGTTTTGTAAAGAAACAATGCTCGTTTCATATGTATGAATAAATCAAATATAGAAAAAGATGACTAGAACGGGAAAAGAGAAAAATAAATAGTTTACTCAGAAAAGAACACTAAACAAGTACTAGTAAGTGATATATGGGAAAAGAGTAATATCTTTGATACTATAATAGTGAGAGTTGAATCGACTTGAATCCGAATTCATAATTCTAAAAATTAAGAGAATCGAAGAGATTCAAATGAATAGAAATTCAATTGTTCTTTTCGTTTACTGAATTACAAAACAATGGGAAAAATCAGAAGAGATTGAAGGATATTCAAGCAAAGATTAACAAGTGAGGAGGCATCCATGAAGAATGTTCGGTAAAAGCGGAAGAGAGGCTGGCCGAAACTTGACAAAAGTGGACAAGAAGGTGAGTCCGGCAAAACAGCTTTCAAATTTTTATTTTATGTCTTTAAATTTTGGCTAAAAGTGTCGCTTTTGTAAGTACGAGGTGTCGAAGCGCATTCCATAGGTTTAATCTGAAACCTAAGAAGATCCTTACTACCGTTGCTTACTGAACGTATATTGATTTTGGTTGTTTAAATTCCACCATTATGTGTTTTTGCTGCAAGAGTAAATATCTCGTCCACCACAATCAGTTTGATTTATTGAACATTATGAATTATGGACAGCTGGTGAATTTGTTGAAGAATGAAAACTTTCTGATGATCAGTGTCACAAAATGAAACGTTTTTCTTTATTTTTCGTCTTTATGTATTTGTCTGATATACAGAGAAAGTTTTTTCTGTGATTACTTATGATTTAACCCTTCGATGAGTGACTTATTTTTAAGAACAAATATAGTAAAAACTTATTGTTAACATGGTATACTTTGGAAATTATTGACAATTATAGTTCTTGCACTTAGATTTGATTTAAAGACGCAATGCTGTTTCTGGTGACATCCATTTCAGAACACGCCAAATATTGAAAAGATCTGTTTGACTATATTTCAGCTTCGTCTTCTATTCCATTTTGGAAACCGTAAATTTACGAGCTTCGTCGCCAAAGGGTTAATAATGATTTCAATTGAAATTTCTGATCAAAGAGTAAAACAAACGACTGAAATGGAATATGTCATTTCATTTTTTCCGCTTACTTTATACTACTTCCCTGAAAAGAAAAATTTTACCGAACTCCCAGGGGAGAGGGATCTGTCGAAACCAAATGGGGAAAGGATCCAAAATGGCTCATTTTTACCCGACATTCTTTATGGATGTTTCCTAAGAACAAAAAGATAAACATTCTTTTTCTTAGAAAAGAAAAATAGAATAAAACTCCAATAAATATCTTAGAGTTCCATGCTGACTAGCAGGCCTCATTATCCTGTTTGGTGCACACTCTCTGAGTAGTATTTCAGTTCGAAAAAGTGGAAGAAAAAAAGATCGAACTAGAGGGTATCGATGTGTAGTTGACACTAAGTAAATTTACGTACTAATATTACTTAAAACTGATCAATGACTCAAATAAGTTACACAACAGGACACGAGGTGGGCTGCTCAGTCGGGACTTTAATTCTTTTTTTCAACGAGAATCTTTCGTCTAAAAAAAACAAAAAATCTGATTTTAGTTGACTTTTTTCTCAATTAAAAGATCGATCAAAGTGGTTATAATTGAATACTATAATAAATATAGTTTTCAACTGTGAAGATAGATTTCATTTGATTTTTATCTTTGCTAACCAACTTAGAAAAAAAAACAGTTTCAATCGATAGAACTTTATTAATTGTTCAGAAAAGACTAAAGTCAATGTGAATCTATCTTTAAAACGAAAAGGTTCTGGTTTCAATCAGAAATAGATAGCGCCATTTTAATCGATTTTGATTCAGAAAATAATTGGTTTTACTCTAATTTCTCGTAAAAAGATTTTTACACGAATGATTGTGCTTGCAACTGATCATAATCAGAAATCTTTATTGTATGAATGTTTTGAAAGTTTCATTTAGCCAACAAATAAAACCAGAGGATTTATTTGGTTTAACGATATTTCTCATATACACACAAGATCATGTACACTATCAACTGCATTAAGTGGCATAGGTTTTACTGAAGTAGAGCCGAGGTAACAGTGTAACTAAAATTAGTAACCAATCTAACTCTTTCATATTATTTAGCAGACATTTAACTCGTGAAAATTTATGTTAATAAATGATAATCTTCAAAACGTTAGAATATCCAGGAATACATTTTGTTTTTTTCGTTCAATAAGTAGTTAGACTTGTCTCTCATGTTATTTTTTTTCTAGCATTGAAATGGTTCAACCTTATTCAAATCATGATTACTATGATAATAAACTTTTTACAATGTTCTAATTTAATGACTGAAGTGATTGTAGGGATTAATTGTTTGGAAATATTTTTCATAAAAGCAAGTCACTTTGAATGGTGTCATTCTAAGCTGAGCCGCGCTGAGTCATCAAAAAGTGGCCTGATTTTGGCGCTTGTTATACAGATAAGAAAAAAGAAAAGAATAGCAATAGAGAAGGTATTTTAATGCTTGCTTGTACTCCTTATAAAAACGATTGCTCGTTGCCAATGTGTAATAAAATGATGCAGACATATACTATTATTTAAATATTCTTGAATAAATGCAAAACTTTTTTGATAGCTGTTTATTTAGTCTCATAAGAATATTTCGGGATGATGAATTTTGATGATTCACAACGACATTACAATTTATAATGCTCTATATGATATTAGAGAAATAACGTCTATTGTTAATAATTAATCTCGAGATTCTTAAATAATTCCTGCTTATTGTTTCTTTTAGACTTGTTTTATGTACTCTTTCAAATAGAATTTTTTTGTAACTGAAGGATACTTTCATGATAAAATTATTTAGCTAATGTTGGTAACGATCGGTTTTCGCTCGTTTAACTTAGATAGAAGCACTGCGTGATCGGAATTCTGATGTTTCGAATATCAATTAAACCGTTGTTATCAAGTCTACAAATATAGAACTTTTATGAGTCATTTTATTCCATACAATCTAGTTTTTGTCGTAGTTTTGTGAAGAAAAAAACGAAATGACCTTTGAACATGTATGAAATGATGAAATACAGAAAAGGTGACTAGAGTGGAACAAGAGAAAAATAAATACATTGTACAGAGAAGAAAATTAAAACATACAATGCTGAGAAAAATTATAGAATCACCCATCAGCTTTGACTTCTCAGTATTTCTTGCAATAAAAACCGAAAGAGCAACTATGAACCAATGTATTGACTATGAATTTAGAACGAAAAAGTACTATTACTCAGCAAAAAAATCCGTAAGAAGTCAAAGTCGGTAGGTGATTCTATGAATTTTCACAGCACTATCAATAGTAAATAACACATGGGATTGGATTATACAAATCTGTTTTTTTTTCTGTAACAGGATGAGTTGGATCGAATCCGATTGATATTTTTCTCATTATTTTCGTTATTAATTTTTTAAGAAAGATTAGTGATCAATTAGAACTGAATGGATGTTTTCAAACAAAGAAGTGCAATCACCCATATAAGCGCCAGATTAAAAATAGACGCTTTTCGATAAAAAAGAAACTATGTACACTGGAAGTAGATAGATTGATTAAATCATCTGAAATCTCATATAAAACATCCTATTCATTATTGTTTAAGGCCTATATTCACTTTAGCTAGGAAATTACTTGTTATATGAGAAGAATTATGAACTCAAGAAGTTCATAGTATCAACCGATCGTTCCATGAATCAAATAAATCATTCATCTTTCCTTAAGAAAGGTTCCTTTCAGAAAACACCGATTTACAAAAAAAAACATTTCATTCACTTGATCTAAAGATTATGATAAGTGTCAGAGTAAAAATATACTCAAAACACTTCTTATTCATTTCCTTTGACGATAAGCGTCTACTGGCATTCTTTGAACGATTGTATAACTGTGATGATTTCAGAGCATTTTTGGATGTCCTCAGTTTCTAATAGTTGTTACAATTGTTTAGGATCTGGAACTTCTTAAAACTATGTTTCATTTACTTTGATGGCTTCACCCCTTCAATTAATTTTTAAGTTACAGAAATTGCAGAAGGATATAGTTCATGAAATTCAACTACGCCTCTCCTATGACTTTCAATTCAATTCATATGAAGAGGTTCTTCTTATAACTGATGGAGGAAATCAAAACTGTGATGCAAAAACATTCGATGTGTTTTTAAATTTTATTAAATTTGTTTTCTGTTTGATAAAATATTGCAGAAAAAATCAGAAACTCAGTAAAATCCTTGGAAATAGCTTCAATAACTCAATAATTATTATCTTTTAGGTAACATTCATCGACGTCAAAATATTAACCTGAAGTTTTTATTATTCTAAAATCAACAACTAAAATAAATGAAATAATCATCGGTTGAACTAAGTGATATTTTGCGCATGATAAAAATCTGACTGAATGATAAAGGTGAAATTTACCTGATATCGAGGATATGTATCAGTGATCATATTTAGCCGTGTACATACATTACGAACTGAGCATATAAGCGTGAAATCATTGAGGTTATCCAGAATACGATAGACAATCTCGACAGGCAATACCAAAAAAGATAAAGTAACGTTGCTAGCCATATATGTTGCTTGTTTTCGAATAGTATATGTCGTTAAAGTGAATTTCTCTTTAAATTTGCCTTTCTTTATATCAATATTTTTATTGACAATGTGTCATCAACTTTCATCGTAGTTATGCATTTTTTTTCTTTTATACATAACTGAAAGAAGTCTACTGCAAAGAGTCTAAAGACAAAGTAGATTTCTAAAAGTACTCATAAATATATCATATGTTTCTATCAGAACTTGATTCGAAAATTTTGAGTATGTATAGTTGATCGTTCATGAGAATATTTATTCTTCTTGAATATATTCAAGAACTCCTTCACGTTTTCTCTTTCTCCATTTCGTTTCAGCTTTCAAGGTAAAAGCAAAGAGGGAAAAAAAGATAAGCAAAAATTTTGCAGCGTAAAATAACCAATCGACGAAATAGAGGAGTAAAGACATGGTTATAAATGTCAATATTGCAATTTTATTCTTACAATGCAAGATAAGTGTTACACGTGGCAATACAACGAGCGACTAAAGTACTACTTTTTGTGTACACAGTTGCTTAATACGATATTCATCTTCAATAATAAAGAAAAAAGACTAAAATAAGATTACTGTTACTTTTTTCATTACTAAGAATACAGAAGAATTTATTTTTAATCATTTTTGCAAAAGAAAAATAGTGGCAAGCAACATCCGTAAACGAAATTTCAATAAAATAATATTAGAAGAGACATCATTAATTCTGCAAACGTTTCGTATATCAATGAAAATTTCTTTTTCAAGTTTATGAATTGGAGCAAGTTCTTGAACTTTAATTCAGCATTGAGTTCTTCATTTGAAGTTCTCATACAACAAAATAATTTAAAATTTGGAGAAAAATACCTTGTTTTTAATGTAATGTACTGCGTAGATGAGTAAGTTATATCCCGAAAATATGTCACTAGAAAAGATTTGTATTTTATTCTAGAAGGGTTTTTTTGGAATATTTCGTTAAACTTATTAACTTTATTTGCGAAGAAAACACTGTTAGCTTCCTATATGATAAAAATCGCCAAGATACCGGCAGCTCACCGCGGTTTCATCGCTCGAGTTCAGGACTCCATTTATCTTGATAAACCGTCACCCAGTCAAATGTGAAAATTAAAAAAGATGCATGTACATACATGATCTGCTTCGACTTGACATGTTTGTGAATGCATTGCAGAGTCAACTACGTTCACGTTGACACACATGAAAAGTTGCGCATGAACATGCATTTTAGTATTGCATGCAAAAATATGCAATCCTAGTCAAACTTCTTTTTTTCATGTGCTTGACATGCACAGATCTCAAGATATATCCATATCACATGACTTTATTTCCATAGACAAGCATATGAATTTTTGCATGATTTACGTGCACATTTAAACCAACCCATACGGGTGTGGGTGTGGGTGTGAGTGTGGGTATGAGGGTGAGTGTGTGGGTGAGGGTGTGAGGGTGAGTGAGACAAATTACCACAAATACATAGAGGTATTTTCACTTTTATTGATAAAGATTATCAAGTGGCAAGTATTTATATACATGTATGAACAGTGGTATAGAATTGATAATTATTCTTAGAATTATATTGTATCAAATTCAATATGAAACAAGACCTTGCTATGACCAATTTCAAAGCTTGACAGTGTGATTGATTCTATTTTTGAGCAAATAAAAAACAAAGTGAATAAACCTTTTCACTTTTTGAAGTACACATAACACTCGGATTTAAATCCGAGGTTTTCGCATTTATTTGATTATGGAATATCTCCAGTGCTAAACTTTATTTGGATTGTTATTCAACGCAATACTGCACTTCAGTGATAAAAACAATATGTTTCTTCTTCTCTTTCCAATCAAATTTTTAATGTTAACAAGTGACTTGAATACAAAAAAAAAGTCGCAATGTAACAGTAGACTGGAATATAAAACGCCATCGGAAGCCTACATCGGTGTTACTTGCACAGTGGCTTTTTGCGTTACAGTTGAGCCAAGACCAGGATAGGGCACTACATTTTGAAGCATGACTTTGTATGTATCCGTTCCTAAGGTAACCTGAGTTGTATCGAGCTGTTGTCCCGGTTGCAGAATCAGATTAACCGAACGAGAGTCTGTGCCCATTGATAGGGACACCTTGACTTCAACTAGACCGGCCCAGAAGCACTGGACTTTTGCCGGACAACGGCTATCCTGAATTGAATCGATGTGCACCGCTAAGCCGGAAGACACCCATCCTAATTCGTTCTCAGCGAGTGAGACAGTGTCTGGCAGAGTAGGTATTATCAATTGACAAGCCACCATCCCAAAGCACAAAAATACACTGGCCGCAATTAATTGGTGATAATATGGCATGATACTCTGCTTCAAGTTGGGAACTTTGAATATTTTATTCTGAAAAAAGTGTCTGTGTGTCAACTACCCAAATAGCGTTTTTTATCTAAGAAAGCAACGCGCGATTATCGATCGATTGTTTGATCGCCTTTGCACACCAGGTGCACGTTTTCTCATACACCTATTCAACAACCCACAGATTCACAATATGCCGTTATGTGTGGAGCAATTGGTAACCCATCAAACTTCGTTGAACCATGTATCATCGATATCTGTGGTTATTTTCCTTCAATCACAAATCGAAATGTTCAATTATTAATGAAAAAAATTGATAGATACTATGCTACTCATCGAGTGTCGATCACATCGATAGGTAAGTGTAATTACCCTTGAATTTTGAATAAATTATTTGATCTCGACATAGAACTTTATATCGCTGTACCATTAAATATTGAACATTATATAACAATATCTGGTGATATAATGACATGAACATATTTTGCCATCAAAAGAAACATGTGAATGTAACGCTCCCGATTAAGTGCATTCTGTATACATGATGTTTGACCCGTTCTTATTGTGTCCTTATATTTTTGTCCTTACTTCGTACATCATGTTGTACTTTGTCCCTATCATATTGCTCTTAACTTCTGTCTTATTATTCTTTCCTTCCTTCCTTATCCTTTTCTTCTCTCTCATCTAGACGAGTATATAAGCATGTGTTTTGTATAGAAGCGAGGCGATTCTCGATAGGAAGAAATATAATAAAGCATAGCTCCATCAGCGCTGACACTTCTTCTATCAAAGATCGTCACCGTAAAATCTCTTTTTTTTAGTGTGTCCCTGCAATAACGATCATCTTACATCTCTGGGAAAAATTTTTCGTAACTTCATTTTTGACAATTGTTCTAATACGTTCACTCACAATTAGATCAGATGAGTTTCCAGATCAAGTGTCGATTACTTTGTCATATTCATTATTTCACATGAGATTTAGTGTAAACTGCCTCATGAAAGAGATTTTTCTACACCTATATGCCGTGAAATTCTAGAAGTTTTCTGAATTCGACACTAAAAGGTGTCTATAATCTTTACTATTTAATACAAACAAATCCCATTTTTAATGCATTTTAATTTGGTATAAAATTTGTTGCTGTAACTATCTGAAACCACAGCGTTACCTCTCAGGAATGTTAAGTGTGGTAAGATGAAGATATTTAGCGACTGAATATGATTGGCTACCATTAGTTAAAAGTGAGTTAATATTGCACGATAACTGTAATTTAAGATTTATAACACCAAGTTTATCCAATAATGGAAAAGATCGGACAACCCGCAGAAAGAATTCATGATTGAATGGAACGACATCTTGTACCACTAAGTTCGTAACATATTTGAATACAATATCTGGAAATATATTGTCAATATCTTGAAGCTGATCAAATACAGAAGGAAGTGAAAAGATAGAACATACAGCTTGACGGCCACTGCTATATTTTATGATATTGACCATACTTTGTTGATGTCCAGTATTTGTAGCAATTCGTTGAATATCTTGACTAGGCACATAAGTATCATCATAAGTATTAATATGAAAAGTAAATGAATAAAGATGTGACATATAAAAAAAGAGGGTGAGTGTGGGTGGCTGGGTGTGGGTGTGGAGTGTGGGTATCTTCTTCTCACCCACGCCCACACCCACACCCTTAGTCAGTTCTTTAACGAGGAGACAAAGAAATTACGAAGTTTTATATTGCATAAATATTATGAATAACTTGACGTATCATATTTTTACATTTTATTACCAATCACTTACATAGAGAACCTATCAAATGAATTCTTGAGGGTGAGGGTCTTCTCTTCCTCATCATCTTCATCCTCACACCAAATAAATATGCTGGATTAAGTAATGGTGGAAAGAGTCTTTTAGAAGATGAAACTGTTTTAGAATTTCTTATTTCCATTGAGTTTTGCTAAAATAGAGTTAAACAAATAGTAAGATGGAACATTCTTAATAAATGTCCCAAAATAATGTTGTATTCATGACTATTGATATTAAACAATAACATACAAAAATTACGAAGCTTTATAAATACTCTATGAGAGATAAAGTCTTTTAAATGTTTTAATAATTTGAGTTCCAATCAATACCGTACATGTAAAAATGTAATGTGTATTGTTTATAATATAGATTGTAGTAGTGTAGCCAAGGTAAGGCCAAGAGAAGCTGAGCTCTACCACTAAAGGTTTAAACTCTACTGTGTATAGGAGAAAAAACGTAGAAAGAACTACTACTAGAAAAATAGGGGTGCACGTGGTGTAAGTATTCTGTGATATAATATCTCTGATACGTGGTGCAATAACTTTCTTACTCTCTATTTGCTGTAGAAGACAAGAAAAGAAAGAGAAAGGAAGAAAAGAAACAACGTTAAAGGCCTATGACTAACATCCCTGCTTCTTCTTTGTTCGATTGTTAAAAAAAAACAGATGAGTATTTTCTCCATTTTTGTTCTTTTTGAAAAAACCAAGTTTAAAGCAATAAGATAAATATAGTCATATCTCCTTACTCATTTCATTTGTGAATTAACTAACTAACACTGAAGGGAGCTACCGTGAAGTATGTCTCAGAAACAAACGCAACAAACAAGAACGTGGATGATTACGAGAAAAAGATAAAAATACATCATTATCATCATCAGGAAATCAACAACGTGAACAATCACCATCACCAGCAAATCAAATGCAGCGACAAGTTCAACGTGGACACTCACCTAGAACAGTTGACCGTGTTGATCAAGCTTATCCTACTAGAGGTGATCCACAGGATCATATTCATTTTAAAGATGGTAGACATGTATTAAATCAAGATGGAACATGGAAACATGACGGAAGATCACTTAGTAGAGAGGAAAAGAAATGGATCACAGAGAATAATTGGACATTACCAAAACAAGATGAAAAAAAGAAATGAGCGTCTTTTGTTGCTTTTTTTCTTCTCTTTTTCATTTTCATCCATTGTGTACTATATGTTTGTATTTGTCATTTTCACTGAAAATATAGTCAAGATTATTAGAGTTTTTTTTGCTGATTCAGAGCAGACTATTTTGGGTGGGTGTGGGTGTGAGTACTTTCATCATTCACACCCACACTCACACGATCCACACACCCACACCCACACAATTCACACACCCACACCCACACCCTCATTAAGTTCGTTTTTCTTGTTTCCGATATAATACAGAAATCAGAAATCAGAAAGCAAATGAAAACTAGTATCAGTTTGAAATTTTCTGTAACTGTCAATAGCTAGAAGGTGCCATGTTCTTCAGAGTTACGTAGCATATTTCTTGACGTAGTCTCGAACGATCGAATTGTACTTGTCTCGATCTGTTTTATAGCAAAGAGCTGCTTCAAAATTAGCGGCTTCTTCCACGTTTGGATCGTCCAGTAGAGATTGAATAGACAGCAGTATTGTCTGTACCCTATATAATGCAGGACTCCATTGTTGTCCGATAATGTCTGCACATGGGTCTCCATTGGAAAAAATATTTGGGTGAAACATTTTAGTTTTAAATTTACATTTTGGAGGTTTGAATGGATAGTCAGAAGGGAATTCTATATCCAAAACGAAGAGACCATCTTGAAATGGTGTATCTGATGGACCGACGATCGTTGCTTCCCAATGAAACAAGCTGTTATCGACTAGGACAGCAGTGATACCACACGGTGGATCTATCTCCATATCTAACCATGCTTTGTTTAGGCAACGGAGTGCAAGCATCATTCACAAGACAAAAAGGAAAATGCAAAATGAAGGTGAGTTTATTTGACGAAAGAACGATGTTGCTTAATTCTTACGCAACAAACAGACATCTTACGAATTTGACAGAAAAGAGAAGAAAATATTTGGATATAAGAGGGAACGTTATTTGTTGTATGGTGACCATGCTTTTCGTCACATGACATCTTGTTTCATATCCTCCGTCACATACATTTCGTCCGATCTCGTGATACATATAAGCAACCTACTATGAGAACATTAGTAATTTCCGATGTTGGTGTTACATATAATTAATCTTTGATTAAAAGAACATTCGTCATGATCAATGCTAAAACTAATGTATCATTAATTTTTCACTCAAATAACATTAGTTTTCTCAGATGCTTTTAGCGTATTTGGTTTTTACAAAACGGTATAATGAGATTGTAATACACCTATATTGACTAATTAAGAGAGCATTTTCATTGCTGAAAGCAATTCAGAAAACGCCTGTGCTGATAGATTAATATTCGAAACTATCGTTGTTTGTTTCGATAAGACAAATGAAAGAGATTCGGAAATGAGGGTGAGCATTGATCATCTCCGACTGATGTCACTAGTTACTCATGTAAAATGGGTTCTGTAGGATAATAGGAAAGCAATCGATTATTTTGAAAATAAAAATGAAAAATCGATCAGTTTTATTTCCGATGAGTGTAGCGCTACATGACCCCTATTCAAATTTTTCTTTCTCATTGTTCTCTCTGATCTCATTCGCATAAGACTGAGCAAATTCTGAAGCCCGCATTTGATTTAAATGTGGTCGAGAAGGAGCAGTAGTTTATCGAGATATGTGTTGTTGGTAGTTGGTTGTTCGTGAATTTCTCATAAATAAAAAATGTCGAACTTATGAATTGAATTGTCCACACTGGAGCATAGACTTAAATGAAAGGTAGTTTTGGTTCACTATCTTTAGGATGATGGTAATGGCGGATCTAGGGTTTCTATGATTGGGGGCGCTCCAACAGAGAATGAAGTGCGATTCAGGTCAAAACACGAGTTTTGAAGTCATGTTGAAGTAGCATTAGCCCACTTTTTAGCCTTTTTGGCTGGAAGGAATTGAAAAACATTTTCCAGAAGGGGTGCGGGTGTGGTTTTGGGGTGGTGTGGGTGTATAGGTGTGGGGTGTGGATGTGGGTGGGTGTGGGTGGGTGTGGGTGTGGGTGTGGGTGTGGGTGTGAGTGTAGTTTCCAGCAATATCAACGCTAACACACATACCCACACCCTAGAAATTATCATCAATTTAATCTTCAATTGAATGAATCAATGTCATGTAGAACAATATCGACATCATCGAACTGTATTCATTTCAATTATAAACTTTAATTTTCATTCTTGCATATTTATTACTTTATGTTAAAATTTCATTACCGTTTCTTCGTTTTGAACACTTTTCATATATCGTCTAGATGGAAAATATGAGAAAAAGGTACTAGAAGCAATGTGCGATTGCAACTAATTGCTTCTGAGATTGCAAATTTATGAATGTACTAAGCTAAATATTCTAATATTTGTTAGGTCACTAGTAATTGAATATTGAGAAATAAGTTGAAAATATCGAAATCTGCCCAAATGTATTTCCTTTGCTGTTTTAGTAAATTTGATTGCCCCGAAAAACAAAGTATGCCATTTTGTAGAGCAAGTCGTGCTCTATCTTTGCCAATATTTCAGTTATTCGAAAAATTCCAAAAGTTGTACTTTTTGTCAATTGAAATGTAAGCCACTTTTCACGATTGTGAAATACTCATAAGTGGAGGTCACTTAACTTTTCACCCTCTTGCATTCATTCCAAAGTAGTTTCAGAATTCAAAGCAATATTGTCCTAGATACTACATTTAAAGCTGAATAAAACTAGCCTTTTAAGAAAGCTGTGTGATTAAGAAATTACACATAATAAACACTTAGAAAAAGGAATAAAAAAGCATCTAAAAATTGTCTGTAAAATTTTATACGATAAAAAAGCCACGAAAAGTTGACTTTTGGAAATCATAGATGCCAAAGTATTTTCTACAACAAAAATACATCAAAATGATCGTCTCATTGAGCTCTATAAATGTTGAAATTGTCACGTTGATAGGACATACTTCACGTAAAAGTGATAGAAATCCCATGGAAACACTCATATGTCATCTGATGAAATCAAACAGTAAGGTAATTGAAGAAAAAAGTATTAATGTATCGTACATTATGTCGTATAGAAAGAAGACAATAACTAAACCTAGAACATTTCATTTCAGTAGACTTTATTTATTTGTTAACATACAATTAAAAATGTTAAATCATGACAGACCACATTAGCAATATTTTGTTTTAATCATCTATTACTCATCTGTTTTTATACAGAAGTATATCTGATATTATTTTGCAAGGTATTTCATGTACAGAATAGTTAATATGAAGCTATATTGATGAATACAACGTGACACAGTTATTATCATTACACGTTGATGAATAAGTGTTATTAATGAATCATGAATAAGAAATATTTTTTTTCTACCTACGCTATTATCATTGTATTTACTTTTCATCATTTCTGTTTTTGTGCATATATATATATATATATATTTATATGTATGTATAAGTATTAAACAACACAAATCTCAACATCAAATGCCATTGTTACTTGCTGCAGGTGCTGCTGGTTTAGCTGCCTATGCAATAGCTAAACATAAGGAACGTCGTAAATCAGAAGATGAATTTATAGCACATGACCATCATGAACATGTTCCACTGCATTATGGTAATTTGTATAATGGTAATGCAATTCCATATTACCAACCTCCATTTTATTACAATTATCACAGTGGTTTTTACTATAATAGATGACTATATTAATATCTTACAGACGATGGATATCTAATAGATATTTATGTTACTTTTAAAAAGACTTATTAAAACTAATAGCGCATTTTTAATGTCAAAATTTAACTCAATAAAAAAAAAATTTAATAATTTTATTTTTCTATGGAATACTTGATAAAATATATTCGAAATACATAATAATGATTGGCTGACAAAAATTGATCATAAGGAGTAGAATTAAAGATAAAACCATGAGGCAAAGCCTTGTATATTTTATTTTATTTTTTATCTAGAGTTGCGATCGAATATCATAGAGATTTGATCTTTGGTTTATTAGAAAAAAAAA
>CAJNOL010002363.1:0-40169 GCA_905250125.1 Rotaria sordida | reverse complement strand
TTTTATTTTTAGAAAAAATCGATGTATTTGTGGTTTATACCGATAGTGAAACATGGTTTGGTGATATTCATCCAACAGCAGCATTAAAGAAATATCGTCAAGAAATGGATTGTCCAAATGCAAAATTAATTGTTGTTGGAATGCAATCAAATGGTTTTACTATTGCTGATCCAAATGATAAAGGCATGCTTGATGTTGTCGGTTTTGATTCAGCTGCTCCACAAGTTATGTCATTATTTGCTGAGGGAGAAATATAAATAAATAAGAAAAATACTACGTCCATATTTTATATTAAACACGACGTTTTTGTTTTCTTTAGTAACTTTTTTTTTTGTTTTTTTTTTTTTACATTTTACACTTTGTTTTGTTGCAGTGATTGATTTGTCTGCTGTTATTAAATTACAAACATCTTTAAAAGAAACATTAACTAATAAAGATATAGCAATACATTATTAACTATGTCTTCTCTTATGGCAATATAACGAGTGATTGGAAAGGTTTTAGACAAGATGTTTGTTTACTTTAGAATTGCTAGAAAGGATTTCTGACAAGTTAAAAACTATGAGTTAGAATGCTCTTTTCGAATATGAGCTTAGAAATTTTGTTTCAATTTTTGTTTGAGTATAGTAAACTAATCCTTGAAAAACCTAAAAGATTAGTTTGGACGGAACTTCTGGACTGATGCTCATGGTAATTATATTTGTTCATTTTGACTCGTTTGAAAGCATTTCAGTATAAATCACAACGAGAATTTGAATATGAGCTTGAAAATGTTGTGTCTATTCATGTTTAAGAGTAGGAAGGGACTTTTTGAAAGACCTAAAAAATAATTTTTAATGGTAAGCCAACATAATTTTGTTTGCCCTATAAGTAGAATCCGTCGGATTCTTCCAGAATCTGGATCTGAAAATTTTCTGTCAACTGGATCCGAAAACTTTGGATCCGATTGAGCTCTATTCTATGCATTTCTCAGACGAGTCGTCTAAGAAATGTGTAGGGTGTACTACTTAGGGCATACCAAAAGTAGTGGCGCCCGCATCTCAATTTCTTATAGAAGGCTTGAGTAAATTTTCTTTTTTTATGAGGTGATAGAGAAAACGAAGCTCTATTTTTCTGTACTATTTCATCTCTATTTAACTGGTATTATAATAATAGAATTTTGATAAGAACTGTTTTTGCGTAAAACTTCACTAATCCATTAGTACGCTTTCTATTCCAATTTCTAATTATTTAATACGTTATACTTAAAAACAAAAGATACCAAAAGATGCAGCATGAAAAGCTCTACAATTTATAAACAACAGTTTATTTTGTATTTGAAATAAGTAAAAAGAAATTTCTCTTTGGATGATTTTTTTCGGGCAACGAAGATTGGTTACACAGAATTTTGTTTTCTTTTGACAAGGCGACATAATTAAAACAAACTTTATTATGTAAATTGTAGAGCTTTTCACGCCGCATCTTGTGATATATTTTGTTTTTTTTAAACAAAGGATATCAAATGACAAAAAGGTGAAATAAGAACAAATGAACTCATCTTACATCAAAAACTATAGTTTTCGCACATTCGAAACTTGATCACTCAAAATTTCGTTCATTTTGAAAACAAAAAGTACAACTATAAAAAAAAGTCATCCTATGTAAATTGTAGATCTTTTCACGCTGCATCATTTGGTATATTTTGTTTTTTAATACAACGTATTAAGCGATTCAAATATTTAATCTGCCTCACGCGTCAGTGAAATTTTACGCAAAAACAGTTCTTATCGAAATTCTATTATTATAATATCAGTTAAATGGAGATGAAATAGCACAGAAAAATAGAGCTTCGTTTTCTCTATCACCTCATAAAAAAAAGAAAATTTACTCAAGCCTTCTATAAGAAATTGAGATGCAGGCGCCACTACTTTTGGTATGCCCTAAGTAGTAACGGAATAAAAAAAAAACGCAGAAAAGTATCGCGTATGTTCGGGACAGCTATGCTGTTCCGGTTAGAACGTTTCAATGAAAGTATCAAAGTACCGTTCGATCGAGTCCGGATCCTAAAATGCAGGACTCCAATGGGCTGTACATATGATTCTCTTTTCGAACATGCTAAAAATTGCCGGAGTCGACTAGACATCGGCGTGACTAATATTTTTTGGTCACGGTCATGGTCACAGTCACGATCGTGATCATTGCAGCCATGATCATGACTGTGACCATGAGTCACGAAAATTCTAACGACTGTAATCATACAGTATTTTTCGATCGCCTATGTGCATATAAATTACGTAGACACAGCGTTTATTGAATAGTGTTTCTATTGGCAGCGATAACCAGATAATGATTGTTGGGTGTGATAAGAAAAGAAAGAAAATATGGGATTAGAACAATAATATCCTTTTCTCATTATAGAGTGTAATGAAAATTTACTTTACATAGCAAGAAAATTTCTGAAGAGAATTCGTTACAATTAATTTGAAGTAATGATTCTTCTAGAAATTTTTAAAAAATTGAAAGAGAAGAATAATATATATATCAGGTTCGCGTTCACTTCAGTACCATTAGTTTGCATAAAAATAACCAACATTCTGTTATTTTTCATTCATACAAATCATTTAACTGCTACCAAGCACTTAATAGTATACCCTCATAGGAAATAAGGAAGCACCGAACGCGAAAGTTCGAGTAAAGGTTCGCTCTCGAATACTGTCAGTTTCAGAGAATTGACAAAGCTATGAAGCAGAAACAAAGTAAAAGAAAGACTTTTTTAAGTTTAAGTCTATGATGAAGTTAAAACAAATAATCGTAAGATGTTCAGATTAAAAAATTATCGTGACTAGTTGTGAACAAGGTCTAGTCACAGTCACGAGCACAAAATTTGTTTTAAAGTTAGTCACAGTTATAGTCGTGACCGTGATAATCATGAGTCACGGTGATGTCTAGAGTTGACATTTCTCTACAAAATGTGATAGTGAAGTAAGTTGTAGCTCCTACTTAAGTAAGGCTACAAGCATGTTTTCATGTACTCATTTCCACGTAAAACAACTGTCGATTTGTCAAGCAAAAACAAAAACTTCACATAGTGTATTTTTTTAGGACAAATTCTGATCTATAAATTGATATATAAATCAAAATCTCAATTTTTAGTTTCGAATCGAAATAATGAAAATATAAAAATGTTTTCGTCGAAACTAATTTTTTTAGGTTTTTCAAAGATTATTTTACTATACTCAAACAAAAATTGAAACAAAATTTCTAAGTCCATATTCGAAAAGAGTATTCTAACTCATAGCTTTTGACTCGTTGGAAATACTTTTTAGCGATTCCGAAGTAAACAAACATCTTGTTTAAAAACTTTCCAACTGTTTGTTATATATAGACGAATAAAAACATTTGTTTATGTAAGTCAAATGACTTTTTAATTTAAGTCTTTAAGAAGTATGAAGTATTATAAATAGATTATGATTAACCTCTTTCGAACTACAACGACGTGGTTTTGACATTGCCATAAGATTATGATGGACATGATGACAAAACTGTTCTTATTCTATAAGAGCGAATAAATTATTCTATCAATGAATAAAGGTTATAACATCAAGTTTTATTGTTTTCTCTTTTATAGGTATTTTTTTCTTTTAATTCTAAGTTTCTATTGAAACGTATCTAATATAACTGATTATTTATATTCTGATATTTATTTTGTTTATTCTGGTATAGAACGAATGCTTTTCTTAAGCTGGATAAATACATATCATAATAATCTCATGGATTATTTCAAAGAATGTCGGTCAACATATTTTGCTAACGGAAAGTAATAATCTTCTAAGTTATTAATATTACACAAATATGAAGAGAAAAAGAACGACTTAAGGCAAAAATGTAGGAATATCAGAAATCAAAGAAGCTCTTTTTTTGTTTCTTTTTTTTCTTATAAAATACTAACTATCATACCAAATGAAAGAGAATAGAAAATAATAAATGGCTACTTATTGAAAAAAAGACATAAGAGAAAGAAAGAAAAATAATAGAAGATTATCTAGCAGAACTCAAGGGAGACTTATGTAGTTGACTTATTTGTCAGTCGAAAATTCTTTGATGTTGATTGTTACGGTTATCGAAACACTAAGTAATTACTTATGCGCACTTGTCTTTATCACTGTCAATGTTATTGTTTGTCTGACGCGTCAATTACAATTTGGTTTGTTGATCAGATCTATCGCGCATTTCATACACAAGTAATCGACTACCACTCGAGTTATCATCTTTCTTCTTCTTCTTCTTCTTCTTCTTCATCATTACACAAAAAATTCATTATTTTTGTTTCTTCAAATTTATATCGCGTGATTAAACACGTTTGTTTCTTTGTAAAAAGAAACAAGCAATATTAAATCTTTGTTTTTTTGTTATTATCAATTGTCGTCATTATTAAATAAAGTAAGTTAATCTTTACAAACAAATTTATAACAGATGTGTCATTTTTCTACTCAAATTAACGTATTATGTATTATATTACAGGAAAAATAATATTATAATCACCATAAAAGAGCAATCAAAGAAAAAGAAATCAATAATCTTTATTGTTATGATATACACGTGGTCATGTAATTGACTAATAGAGAGACAATGTTTTTTGCACCTGGAACCTTTCGAAGAGCATTTATTTATTTTTCTCGTTAAAATTAGAATTTCACTACATATCTCAGTGATTTGTCAATAACTATTTGTAGTCAGATTAGTACGTCTGAACTTCTGAAATATATATATAGAATTGTTGTTTCTCTGGTTTTTTCATACAAATATAAACATATATCTATCAACAAGCTTTCATCTTACCGTTGACATTAGCCACCACTCAGTATATCTTGTTTCCTTTTTATTAATTGTCTAATAACGTAAATGACGGGATCAGAAAGACCTTATTAAAAGGCTATATGTTCTTTATATGCAAATAATATTCATAGAAAAAAAAAAAGCAAAAACAAATATAGTTAGTTGTGTGTCTTTTAGTATAAAGTATCTATAAGCATAACCAATTGGAAAAGAACAATCAAACATCATCAGTTGAGTCGTCATCAGCACGTGCGATATCATTCTCAGTTGGAGACACGAATAGCTAAATATGATGAAGAACATACCAATGTTTAGAGATAAAAATGATGTGTCTACATAACTATCGTCAGAAGTGTTTTCTATTATTCTTTTAGAAAGCGAAGACGAGGAGGAGCGAAATGATAAAGTTGATGATAGAAAAGACTCTTTATTATTATGTAAGTTTATAACTTATTCTTCTTCTATAGTATGATAATGATAACACCAAATGAGTTTCTTCAATTTGCTAATGAAATGGGTCTTGGAAGAATAAAATCTACATCACCATCACCATCACCATTAATATCACATAATAATAATAATAATTGTACAACAACAGGTTTATCTGTACTTAATAATTTATGTCATCTTATTGAAGAAATTCATCAATTAAAAACTGAAAATAATCGTTTACGTGCACATCTTGAATTAGTTAATCATGTTGAATTATTTCAACAACGTTTTGTAGTAAATGATACTAATGAAAATAAACAAGAAAAAAATGAATCAATTATCTCTTCACCATCTATTCATGATGAAGAAAAATTCGAAGCATTATCACCAACAAGTTCATTAAAATCTAAATCTTCTCCGTCAATTCGAGAACGAAAAGGTAATGTTCTTTTATTTTGTTTATTTTTTTTAAATTTTTGTCATAATATATGAAAACTTTCACATGATCGAAAAGAAACAAACTAAATTTAAAAACAAAAAAAAAAAGAAGATTAATCATAACTGCTCATTTAATCTTGACATTTGTCAATTGTGACATATCAAGTGTTTAAGAATGTTTATTATATAATTTATTATGTGCAAATTACCACAAAGATAACATAATAAAATCTTGAGTTCTTTTTCAAAAGATGTACTGTTAAATATTCTACAGTAAATGTATGAAAAGATTCTTTTAAACTCTTCTAATGAGTTTTGATCAAACCAAAAAAAAAAAAGCAACAATATATGAAAGATTGATATTTCTCATTATAATGGAAGTAAAGACAGAAGATGTTTGCTATAAAAAAAAATATATATATTTTGCATTTATCTCTACATATGCAAATTTTGTATTGTAAAGTTCTTAAGAATAAGCTAAACGATTTTCTTGACTTATGCTAATAGATTTCAAGATAGTTCAAAAAAGGAAAGATGTATGACATGCTTTGTTTTCTCATAATGTAGAATATGATTCGTTAAGTCTATCTTGATTTTGATATTGAAATTCTCTTTTCTAAGGCGTTTACACCCAAGAGTGTAACTTTCGGAGAACATGTGGAGCGCAACACTTCCTGTTGCTTTTGAAAATTGTTTCACACAGCATTCCTTTTTCTGGCACTCAGCTATTCTGTACTTTCTGTCTTCAGTGTTGAGTTACGCTTCTGTTTATACTACTGTCAATGTCAATATTTCATGTAGATTTCGAGGGTGAACATCTATTTTTTAGAATACAGATACATAGTCCCTGCTACAATAGTCACAATCTTCAAAAGAACGGACCTCATACGACTTTCCTTTGAGCTCTCTTAAAATCGATTAGTATAAATTGAGAAAGTCTTTTACTTTAACTATCCTGAAGGATTTAAGTTTTTATGATTTGTCTATGTAGAGATCAATGTAGAATACATAATACAAAAAAAACATCTTTTTCTTTACGTCCAATATTATGAGAAACACCAATCTTTCTTAAATAGTTTTGTTTTTGGTGTCGTAAAAATTCATTAGAACAATTCAAAAGAATCTTTTGATATACTCTTGATAGAGAATTCAACAGTGCGTCTTGTGTCAAAAGGATTCAAGATTTTATTATTTATATGTACAAAGATGTATACATAATAAATAATATTACAAATATTCTCGAATTTCTCATGTTTTTTAATAGGTATACACTTTTTTAATAATCAAGAAGATTCTTCATTAATATCACATATTAATCATGATCGATCGGAACAGACCGATTCTAATATTGGTAAATTCACTAAAATGTTTATTGGATTAATAAAGTTTTTCTGTAAAACTTTTCTTAAGGTTTATCATCTATATCAAATAGACAAAATTGGAGTAAAGTTCGACATGTTTTTAAATTTTCTCTTCTACGAAAATACGGTTCACCTTCAAGTTCTCTTATAACAAATGTTGAAAGAAACATACCAGCAATAAATATATCTCTAGAAAGTGAGGAGGATCATTTACAAGAACATAAACATTCATTGAAGAAGAAGAAAACTGTAACAACAACGAATGATAATCGACAAATGATTATGGGTGATGAAACTGATCAAGAAGATGAATCAACTCAATTTAATAGATCATATCATACGAGAAGACCTAATGAAACTGACAGACTCAATTCATCAAGTCTTGAACGTCAGGAAATACTATCAACAAGTTCACCTTGTAATGCTACAAATATTGATGATGAAGGTTTATTAACACGTAAACCATCAAAAATCGGTAATTATTTTGACTGAATGACTTGAAAGAAAAAAATCAGGAAATGAATTTTAGAAAAATCTTACGTATTAAAAAGAAAAGCAAATTAGACTTCCATTTCTATTAATAGCAGTATCACCTTTTCATACGATGTTAGTTGTCTCCGGTGAATTTGATATTACTTTATATTCTATTGAATTTTTCACTAAGTTTAAGATCAAGATATAACTTTTTTTATATTGAAAGAGAAATGACGTTAATTTTTTTTTTTGTCTAAAATGATAAATAATTTAATATAATTGTCCAGAGAAGATCTCTCAGAATTGTCTTCTGTTGACTGTAGGATATATTGTAAGTTCAGTGTGATATTATTTAAAATACTTTGATCTCTATATTATTTTCTCTTTTAATTTTATAATAGATGAAGAAGAAACATCCTTGCTGTTCGACTACCATGCAGTAGATTAGTAGCCTGAAATCTTCTCCTACAACTAATACAAGCTGTAATTCTAGGCAGAAGGCCAGCCTGACATAGAGTTCTTGAACTCTTCATACATATTAACTATCCACAAGAGCAAGTGTATGTCACAATGTAGTCAGCATGTCATCGGACGACTGATAGGAGACAAACAGCCGTCAGTAACTTGTCTAAGGTTATTCTATGTCAGAGGGTATCGAGGATTTCGTACAGTACTGTGTGGATACATATCAATCAACGCAGCCACTCAACAATGGCAAATTTATGATAGATAGTTATCTTATTTATCTGTAAATCTTTGAAGTCAAACTAAATTAAAAGTAATATACAATTATATATTCAATCTTCTTTAAAATCATTTTATCTGTTGTTTTTCTTAAGAAAAAGAAAATATAATACTTGGATATACTTTCAAATGTTTTATTTGTCTAGATATTTTAATATTACTAAATTTTTCAAAAAGTCATAGTTACATAAAAATGTTTGAATTATTTATATTAACAATAAAGAAAATATTGAAATAATTAGAAGATCAACATGCGATCTATTCATCATTGAAATATTAATTGATAAAAAAAGAAAACAATATAGAATACAGAATATTTTATAAAAATTACAGAATCATATTTGAAAATTTTCCTAAATAGGCAAAACGATACGTTATCTCATTATTTTATATACGCATATATGAAAGACAAAATAACAAATCTATATATACTTTCTTCATCTTTACCTAAGCATGCCTCCAGTAAATATTATCTAAATAAAAAGAAAACAAAAATCTCTTTTAATTATTCTTTTTATATCATTCATAATTGTTTAGTTCAAAGATGAAAAGCTATTAAAATTTTCTCATGATATAATAAAAATAAAACGAGAGAGACGGAGAGAAAATCTTTGATAGTAACTTGATTGAGAGATCATCTTTCTGTAGAAATTTTGATGATCGTTGGAAAATTTCCTTTTTTATTTTTTCTTTATTTAAATTGTAGCTCGTTATCGACGTAAACTTCGTTCTAAACTTGATACTGTTAAAAGACAATTCAGTGATCAAAATTCATCATCATCGTCACTACGTCTTTTTAATACTTCACATGTATCAGTATTTGATGATATTGGTAATTTATTCAATTAAGTTTAAAATTCACTAGAAATTTTATTTTTCTTTCAATTGATTTATTTTACTAGGTTCAGGAGTAAATCGTGCATTATTAACCGCACAATTAGCACCAGCTTTAACAAAATCTTATCAACAAAAAATGCGTGAATGGGAATCAATGCAAAAAAGTCGTTTTCTTGGTTAGAAATCCTATTTGATTTTGCTTTTTTTTCCTTACTAAACCAAAATGTGTTTTGTTTTTTATTTTTGTAGTAAACTACCGTCGACAATCCATAGTACCTAAAATTGATTTCATTAATAATTCTCGAAAAGTTTCAATAGCACCAATAATAAAGAAAATATCGCAAGATCGAATAACTTTACCATCAACTATTGAAAATTGTTCATCATTAATTAATGAATTAAATCTTGAAACTCAAACAAATTCAATAATATTAAGTCCAATACTTTCACCTAATCAACGATCGCTTATTTTACATCAATGGCGTGAAATTATGTTAGAAGAAATTTCACTTCGTCATTATAATGAATATCTTCAGAAAAAAAATGAATTTATTAAAAGAACTTGAAACAAATTTAAAAACATTAAAAACAAATATTTTTTGTACTAATTATAATACAATTAAACAACAATCAAAAATAAATATTCAAGATTATGATGCATATAAAAAATTATATTTACCACAACGTTGTCGTTCATTACAATCATTAGTATCAATGCCTGCTTCATGGGTATTAGCTGTACAAAGTGCTGCTTATTCTGATGTATTAGATGGTACATCAAAGAAAACAAATGAACGAGCAATTTTATTTAATAAAGATTTCTTTGATCAACTTGAACAATTTAAAAAAGAACGATTTAAATTTGAACAAGATTCTGTAAAAGAATTACAATCATTAAATCCTTCATTGTGAGTAAAAAAAAAAAAAAGAATAAATTTTTTTTAATTATAAGAAATCATTTGTTTTTAAAACTAAGAACAAAAAAAAAAAAGATCAAATAGAATTGATTTGTTTTATATTGATAACACTTTTTTTTTCTTTTTTGAAACATATCAAGTGTTTTCTTGAATGAAAAGTTAATTATCTCGATATCAAACAAAAATAAACCTACATTCAATTAGATGGCCACCATGTCATACAAATATTCTTCATAGAAAAAAAGAACATAATATCAAAAATTCGTTGACAGCACAAAATATATTTTTATCAGTAGACTCGTCTGTTGACAAAAATAAAACATTGTTTCTTTTCATGTCTTTATATTGATTGAAAATAATGATCCATATCATTATCAATTGTTGACAGTATATTATTAACCGTCGACAGCTTGACCTAAATATTATTTAAAACTAATTTTATTATTAGGACAAAAATATTTCGAAAACAAAAAAAGAAGTTTGTTTTTTTTTTAGTCAACAAAGACTTATCGGCTTTAATAGAATAATTAATAATGAAATTGTAATTCTTTTAAAAAAAAAACAGAATAACTCAAAAATTTTCTTTTCTACAAAATAATTTTTGATATTTTATTTCCTAAAATACCTCAATAATTCTTATCATCGTACAGTAATGAAACGATATGAAAATAATAGAAAAACAAACCACTAATTACTATTTTGTTTTCTTAGAACAAATCAAAACCCAATTACAAATACAATTCGCTCAACTAAACCTAGTGTTAAACTTATTCGTACATGTGGTTCTTTACGTAAATTATCTCTTGTATCATATTCACAATTTCCTCAATATTTTCTACCTGGTCCTGTACTACCATTACAAACAGTTATACAATCAAAAGAAGAATCAACATCAATAATAGAACCTATTTCAACAACAACAATAAATGAAATTGATTCAAATAATAAATTATCAACAGATAATTTTAATAAAGAATCCAAACGTTCACGTTTTCAGTTAAAAGAAACTTTTCAACGTAATAAAAGTATGTGTGTCAATCATTTTCAAACATGGTTTCAACGTCGTCAACATCCACATTCATGTAAAATAAGACGAAAATCAATTATAAAATCTAAAGATGAAACATCATGTTTAACACCAATATTTCATTCACCACGTTTATTTCGTCTTCATGAAAGAATATTTAAACATCAATCTCAACCTTTACAACAAATTGTTCATATTTCAAAACCATTAGAAACTCTTGATGATTCTGATAATCAATCTCAATATGAATTACCTGTTAGAATTTATTTTCCACCATTAACAACTCCGATACCTCGTCATGTACGTAATACTCATATTGATATAGTAAAATCAACAAATGATAATCATGATATGAATATTGAACAAACATTTAATCATTCAATAACATCAATTACAAATCGAAAAGATTCATTCTCATTTCAATTAACAACAGCTAAAAAACGACGAGAAAGTTTTGTGACATTATCGAACATTATTAATAGCCGATGTTTATAAATATTTAATCGAACAGAAAAGAAAAAAGAATTTTTATTTATATTAACACAAGCTTTATTTCTCATATTTGAATATAAGAAAAAGAAAAGAAAAAGAAGACTTTTTTTACAGCGAATTTTATTAGAATTAAATTTAAAAGAATTTTTCTTAATTTTATCAACAATTTTTGCCTTTTATTTATTTCATTGATAATATTTTATATTGTAAATATTCAAAATTAATGCACTGTTTTATGCATGAGATGCTAGAATTCTATTGAAATAGAAAGACACCGCCTGTTGCCTTTATATCATTAGACATACTTCAACATTGATTGACTTATTGAAGCCTCACTATCATTCTTGTGTATTTCTCTTCTTTTTCTTTCCTATTAATCTGTAAGAATCATGTATATTTAGCTTGCGTCTATGCACGTGTATTCTTATATCTATTTCATCAAGGCAAGAAAAGATGAGTGTCGAATAATATATGGAATAACACCAAAAACATAACTGTCATATTGTAGCTACAGTCGTGCAGTACTCGAGGTAAATTATTTAGTATATGTAAAATGACAGAGTTTTGATATGCATGAAACCATAGACAAATATAACTAAAACAAGATATTTTATATAACATCTTATTTTCTATCCTAATCATCTATGACAACAGGAATCAAGCGAGAATCACGCACTTTTCTTATAACTTGGCAAGGTAAGTAAAAAATATCAGTGAAGAATAACATCAAAGTGTAAACTCAATTGAACCATATGCTTTTATTAAATTAGGCACATTAAAATCATTGAATCAGTCATAGATAAAATAAATATGTCCAAAACCAAAAAGTACTTTAGAAGGCATTTCACGTAAACTCTTAAGGACATCCTATATCTGTCGATACTATTTTTCATTCTTTGTTACGCATCATATTGCTACGACTAGCATTTGTTTTATATTCTGAGGATAAAACTTTCCAGTTCATTAAACATATATTATGCTTACATATTCTAAGCACATTATGTTATGCAAACAAGAAGATTTGGATTAGTGTATGACATATATTAAATATTGCTTTTAAAATAAAGCTGAGTAAGTTTTGTTTTTCTTTTTATTGTATTATATTTCACTTGTCAATTTTCTTATGTACCATTTAAATGTAATCCAAGAGAGACACAGATCACGTATACGCATATAAGAGAAATTCATCGTGTCTAGCATTATCAATAAACTAATAGTTTTTTCCTTTTCGCTGTTCGGGTGTGTAATTGAATAAAAATAAATAAATTGTGTTGGTCATTGAATCACATCGATCTGTTCTAGCACTCAAAATCGACGAGACGATTACTGTTGTTCGTTCGATTTTTCTTTTTTCTTCTTTCCTGTCCGTAATATTATTGTCTTATATATGGTAATCATAGATCCTATATGAAATTTTCATTATCGGAAATTAACAGTTGATATTCGTATATAAGAATCTTTTTTTTTAAAGTCATTTTGACCTGTAATAAAAAGTCTTTACACGGAAATCAAATAATCTTTTTCTTCTTATTTGTATTCAAAAATATAGAGAATATGAGAAATCAATATTATTTATTTGATTGAAATATTTTGTATTTTCTTTTTTTTCTGCCGACGTATTACTCTCTGAAAGAAACGAATAATATAGGAAACAATTAGTTTTTGTATTATTATAACAATAAGGTAGTGGTAGATTTTTTTCCCTTTTACATTTATCATGGTTTTTTTCTTTCTTTCATTTGCTTATGTCCAAAATAATAAACAAATATAATGTTTAGAAAAAGAAAAAGATGTTCTATGTATTCTTTCATGTCTCTATATATCTTGAAGAGAAGAGTAACTGAGTAGAAGAAATTTTATATCTTGTTCGAGCAGATGCATGTAGAAAAAAAAATGCGAGAGTGATTTTCTTCTTTGTCTGTTATTCTCTTAGACGTTCTGTCTTAACTAATAAATGAGTATATACCAAAAGAAAATGAAGACTTGAGAAGTGTCAGTAAAAAAGAAATTTCTAACAATGTAAACATGAGGCCATTTTTCTATGCATCTGCAGTTATTAAAAAATTATTAGTACAAGACATTCCGTCGAAATCAATCTCTATCTACAAGCGTTAACATCATGTTTGCATGTATATATAGATTTTCTTATTTAGGTGATATCTAATCACCATATTTTTCTTTTGTTTAAATATTTAACTCTTGTAAGCATGAATGAAAATTCTACACTAAAACTGAATGTCTATCAAATTAGCCTGGCTCACTTTATGCCATAGTTTTTATACTACTCTTTAGGTTCTATAAATACTACTGTCACTAGAAAAAAATAGTTATTATCATTTTCATCATTTCTTCGGAAACAAAAAAAAGAAATTTTTTTAATGTTATCTCCATAGAATTTTTCTCTTCTCCAAAAAAAAGAGAAGAAAAGAAAACCATACTTCACCCTTCGAATGTCAACATATGAAAAAAGAAGAAAACAATGTACCAACAATATTTTTAGTACGTAATATATATCTTTGTTTAATTATATGATAATAAAAGATTAGCACTAGAAAAATACTTTGTATGAAAATTAAAAGAAAAGAATGAATAATTGTTTTATATCTGTGTAAAAAAATGTTTTTCCTTAGCTATTAATAGAATAACAATTAGAAATCTATTGTGTTTATTTTTCTACTTTGTGATAATTCAAATAGAAGAAAAACGTACATTTAATTTTTTAATATTCTTTAAATAACTTAAAGGAAATTCAATTTTTCAAAACGATACATTTGTAAGAAATTTTTTCAATTATCTAAAGAGACTTTGTTTTTTTTTCTACTGTATCTATTGCATATAAATATTGTTCGATAAGAGAAGAAGAGCTTGACGGAAATGCTGTGATGATCAGGTCAACACTAAGGTCATTTTCATTTTATCCATTCTACTCAAATATCAATCAGAAAAATTTTACTTCAATGATTTTTAATAAGAGAATTTGCCTTTTTTTTGTTATACGTTTCTATCTTTACATCGAAGAATGATACTCAGTAAATACATTTTGACTTGCTTACTAAACAACTTACAATTGTGTCTTAATAAAAATAAAAATAAAGCAAGAAACCAAAAAGAAACAAATAATACATCTGTCAACTGTATTGCTATTGTTTTATCTTATATGTACGTATCAAAACTATCAAATAGATATGTTTATTATTTTAGATTGATTTGTATTAATAGTTATCACTGCATATCATCTTACTTCGATGAATTGTACTGAAGGTAACAAAAAAACGAATGATTTTTATTATCAAACTAATAAACAAAAAAAAAACATTTTCAGATCCAAGTCGTATGATTGACATACATTTTCGTTCGCCTTTTGCCTTTTGGACATTAGGTGTAATTAGTGTTATACTATCCATATTATCAGATGCTGGTAATTTAATTAATTTATTTGTTCTTACTCGACGTCATATGCGATCAACAATGACAACACTTTTAGTTACACTTGCTTGGGCTGATCTTGTTCCACCTACTGTTGCTTCATTAAACAGCATACTATTTTATTATTTTTTACCACGTATGAATAATTCATCAACATTTTTAACTACACATATGATTGCACGAGCTATTTTTAATGGATTAGCAAATGTATTTACAACATTTAGTAATTGGCTTATTGTATTAATTACAACATTTCGATTAATTGTTGTGAAGGTAAAAAAAAAAAAAAATATGGCTGTGTTTTTTGTTAACTAGACTTTTTAACATAATGAAGATATTAATATTCAGAAGAGAACAAAGAGATCTATGGACAAACTCATTTCTGGTTAATCAATCAAAACCAGATATTAATTATAATATGTCATGAAATTAATAATAGATATATTTTAATGCCTATGACAGACTATGAAAAATATTTTTCTCTTATTTTCATACCCTACAAAAGAATCAGAGAATCAGATCTAATCAATTGTATTTCACAAAAAAAAAGTATTAATTATATATGCTAGTATTTGATTCATGAAATATGATTGAATGATTTTATTTATGTTTGAATAATTTATTGTTAAAATAAATAATAATCTATTTATAGTGCTAAGGAAAAAAAAAAGACGAAGAATACATTTGAATACTCGCAAGTGAAACTAAGATCACGTCGCCTCCGGACACTAAATTATTGGTCTCGGCATACATGAAATCAGTTTACATGATAAGTGTAACATATTTATAAGAAAAAAAAACAGTAGAAACTCGATTGCTGATGTTGTATGAAGCCACTAGAAGCTTTTTTTTTGAAGTATACTGTTTGTTTCTCGCTAATTTGTATATAGGAGGTTATTTGAGAAACAATCTTTACTAGATAGATGGTTACTATGTTTTTTTTTTTCTTATTCTAATAATATTGATGAAGAGAAAATTCTCAATAAATCATAATTGAAATGAACACTATCGAAAATTATAAGACAAATTAATAATAATATACATAGGAAATTATCAATGATCAGAACATACAGTCATTAGCATAGAAGAAAATGATTATTTAGCATATGATTTTTTTTTATTGCCCGAAGATAAATTATGAAAAGAAAAAGAGAACGTTTAAGAATACTATAAACAAATTATATGAATAAAAAAATTTTTATATTAATTATAGCAACCATTAGTGGCAAAAACTTATTGTAATCGACGTACTGCTCGTTATGCAATAGTAATTATTCTATTCTTATCAATATTTGTTAATATACCCTTATTTCTTTTTACAAGTATACGAGTTTATTGTACTAATAATGGTTTAATAAAATATTATAGCCTTGGAGGATCACCATTATTACGAACAAAATTTTTTTCTCGATTTTTTTATCCAATAATGGTAACAATATCTTTACTTTTTCCATGGTTAATATGTTTTTTGATTTGGTTATTTTTAATACGTGCATTACGTTCAGCACAAAGTCAATTAACAAAAAAAAATGTTAATACGACATTTCGTAATGATCGTAAGCAAGATACATATTTTCGTATAACATTAATGATTGTTTGTGTATTAACTGTTTATATGATATGTCGTAGTGCACATTTGCTTGAAGTTATACATTTACTAATAGCACCATTATTTAGTATTCAACAACAAATATATTTTAATAAAATACGCATTAAATTGTATTGTATATCAAATATAATGTTAACTATAAATCATGGTGCAAATTTTTATATTTATTCAATAAATCCAAAATTTCGTTTAACACTTAAATTATATTTAACATATTATTTTCGTCGTTGTCGTATAAAACGTCGACGTGCATTTACGTTATTTCATTTACGTCGAAAAAAAACTAATGATAGTTTAGATGGTTTAAGTGCACAAAATGATTTTAATCGTTCAATTATGTTAACACCATCAAATCCTAATGAAGGCAATCAAAGATTTTCTATTAATCATAATCTTCTTACTACAAATGGAGGTGTTTATAAGCAAAATTGTACAATAAATAGTATAAGAACACCACAAAAATATTTAAGACAATTTTTGGATGCTAATTCAAATAATGAAAATTCTGAAAAAAGTTATGTTTGGAGAGAAATTGAACAAAGACTAAAATATCATAGAAGAAATCATTTTCAATAAGAAATTTTATTATTGAGATTTCTTTATTTTTTTTTCTTTTGCATAAATCTATATGTACATTATTCTTTGACATAAAAAAAAAAAAAATTTTATGTTTTTCTTTGTTATTATTTATATATCAGTCAAAATTATATTCTAAATAAAGATTATGTTTATTTTTGATTGATTTAAAATATATATTAAAATAATCAATATAGATTTATCGAATCTCGAAAACATTAATATACATGAAAAATTAGTTGTTCGAAGCCAATAGTAAATGATTATGTACATCAGCTTATCATTAATCTGATACAATAGTGAGATAGTAATTAGAAAATATTCTGTTCTTAAGAATTCATTTTTTTACATTTACATACACATTACTGCTTCATTAATCATGGAGCAACACTCACTAATGGAAGTGAAAAAAAAACATCAAGATGAATTAATTAATCTGTACGATTCATAATTTGTGATCATATAGGATTATCGGTATAGAGAAAAAGTATTTCATAATTATATAAAACATGATTGAAACATTGAAATAATTCAATCTAATTTACAACAAATAATTTTGTTTATATAAAGAACTATAGGAAACTATGTGACTTCTTCGAACTTTATTCAGTTGATTATTATTTTCTAGAACAAAACTACAATCGAATTAATGTTAAATGATATGATATAGAAAACAACATTAGTATTAGAAATCTCTTGTTAACTTAAGTTCGAAAAAAAAGGTTAATATGTTATCAGATAACGAAAGTATTTTCATGACATTAACAAATATGATACTTGAAATAGGATATATTCAGATCCTTTTTTTTTGTTAAGATCAACATTGATATGTCGAAAACCTAATTGCTACATTTGTTAGGAAAATTTGTAAATTTTACAAGACAAATCTTAATCTATTTCACATGTAAAAGAATATAATTTTGATATAAGATTATAATGATTTTAGTTTATGTTCATAAATGAATTTATTAGTTAGCTAAAGCAATAGACATTATCGTCTTTCATCTAAGGAAGTAAAATAATAGAAGAAGAAGAAGCATGTCAATAATATCTCATGACTTTGATTCATTATTACATAGTACGATTTCAAATTAACAGCATAGGCATACACAAATTTCTGACCAATTTATTTTAATTATGTATGCACCGCAGGGTTATTACAAAATTACACGGAAAATGTTCTTGTTTGAACGATTCTTTCTCAAGAATCCCGAAAGACTTATAACATATATATATATATATATATATCTGTTTTGTTTTTGACATTTTCTATCGTATCTTTTATTTAAACATGATTTTGTTAAAGTTTCCTACTATACTTAGAAGTAATAAATGTGAAACAAGAAATATTTATAGCAGCTAAACCTGTGTGAAACATATACATAATATCTCAAACACCTGCATTTGTAATTTAATATAAGACTCGTATTTGTATTAATTATATTTAATAGTACACTCTGAGATCCTTTTTTGCACTCGTATATGGTTTATGATTAAATAAGAGCTCCGACTTGTCTGTTTCGACATTTCAATATGGAATAATTAAAAAACCGATTGTTTTACATCTAGTTACTAAAAAAAACCAATAATTCAAAGATTTTAGAACTGTCAATCTAAAGAGTTCAAGGTCTAATATTAATAAATATTTTGCTTATTCTTTTATGATAACCTTGGTTATATGGACTAATTAGTTTTATATATAAGAAAAATAATACATATAGTTGATGTTGTTGTTTTTCTTTATATATGTTATTGATAAGAACTTGTTGTTGACAGCAATATAATAAGAGTAAAGAAGATTACTATCTATCATATCATAGGAAAAAAAAAACAATTGTTATTTTACACTATCTTCTAATGATTAATTACTTCGGATTTTTTATGCGTGTGCTAAAGAATTTTTTTTCTTATATAAATTATCTTTAACTTTCCCTCTACAAAAATAAATTGCACTTCTTACAGAAATAATTATTTTTAGTTTTATAATAATACACATTCGATGTAATTAAAAAAATGACTTAGTTTAACAAGTAAGACTATATCTTGTATACTCGTTCAGTGAATTTTCATGATGCACAATTTCTACTTGAATGAACAAATATGTTGAAGTTGAATACTTATTCTAAATAAACTTTTTTCTAATTAAAAATCCAGTAGTCATAGTTCAGAGAACCGCACTGAGAAAAAATGTCTTCTTAATTAGAATTTCCTGTTTTTTTTTTCTGACAACATGCCGGAATGACATCAAACCAATCGAGGGACTTAAAAAATAACATTTTGAACGAAGAAACGGACATTAAAATTAATGTTTTTTTTTTTCAATTCCATTGATTAAAATAGACATCATCAAACTGACAATTCATTGTTCCGGAAACAAGCAGATTTTCACCGGAACCTATTGGCAAGATGCGGAGAACTCATTGTATATGGAAAGCCAAATTCCAGATATCGATGGAAGTTGTATGTAATACTCCGGAGTGGGTTGTCACCAGATTTTTCTAGGGACATATGACCTTTTTTTATCAGAAAAAAACAAACCAAATCTTCTAATGGAAGTTATCGAGATAATCCGAATACATTCCAGTGCGAAATACTGCGTTCAAGTTCTGTCGATTTCTACAGTGAATCATCAAAAACTGAACTACACAAATCCTTTTAAAAAAGAATTAAAATACATCTTGTTCTCACGAATAATCAACCGATTAAGAAAAATCATTCAATGTATGCCTTTAAAAAGATAACTAACATTTCTATAAAATATTAAATCTCATTAAATTGACACAAATTCTCAAAGTTCATATGGATTAGTATGATTATAAAGAGAAAAGCCACTAATTTAGATTCGAATAGGGACCATTCACAAAAGACATTTAGGTAAAAGTCGCACTTTTTGATTCTTCTCTTCCTCTCCTCGGTCCAGTTTCATTGATTCACTTGTCCATCTAGACATCTGATATAAAAGTAATGACTTTCTAGAAAGGACCTGCTTATTCAAACGTATTGCTTCCTTTTATTAAAATAATATATATCAAAAATAGAAATGAATAAACACATACTTCTTAAACGATGAAGTTTTTGTTTTTCAAAATACTTTGTATTTTAATGAATCGAAAATAGTAAAAACAAAAAATGAAATTCAATACAAATGGTACTCAAAAATCTAACAACGTTCATACTATTGCTCGAGAAAAGAACAACTTGCTCATGTAGCATAACCTTCAATTATGTCAACACCATGTTCATATTTAACTGATTTTTCTCTTTAAAAGTCCTCTTCAAAACAAACTAAACTTCAAAATTCTCTTTCCTTCGGTCCACTTTTGACGCATCCTTCTCTCCTCTTTACCTGAACGTTCTTTACGGACGTTCCTATATAATGTCAAAAAATTAGAAATAAACTTCTGACGTTGTTTTAAGTGGAACTAAAGAGTAGTAACAAGAAATCTATTTAGAAAAAAAAGGAAATGTCTACTTCTCATAATGAGCGTCGGTTTCTTTGTTAGTTATACAAAGATACAATATACTTGCATTTTTATTATGATACTCATTATAACAAGCTGCTTTCCAAAAAAAAGAAAAAAGAAGAGCGGAAATCAGCAATTGAAAGTGCATTAGAAGGTCAGTTGAAATTTGAGATTTTTCAAGCAGTCTGAAGTTCTCTTGCGTAAAAAAAAATATTGTTCAACCTTGTTTTTCAATTATTTTCCATAATACATCAGAAAAATGTTTTACTTGATCGACTCATTGTCTGTAAAACACAGCTTTATCCTTGAAGCATAAAAATAGGCTAATTAGGCACAATGCTAAATGTGATTGTTGTGAATAAATTAACTCTATCAATGTGTAAGATTATTGGATGTTTTTGTGGTTTCAAGAATAAAATTTCATTATTTATCGCTTGTAGCTGAGTATTTGAAATCCGAATATCTATGATTGAATCTCCTCGATTAATATTGAACTCATCTTAAAATCAATTTAATTTGTTTTTTTTTCTATTATGAATTTATATCGAATTGATATGCAAAAAAAAGAAAACTTTAAATAAAAATGTCAATTAAATATCAATTATGTGATTTGATTCGAAGGAAATAAAACGTATATATGTGATCATAATTCATCAACTCGACAGACAATGATTAAAATATCATCTCGACCATCAATAATATATCCTAAAAATAAAACTATATATTTTTTGATTAATTAGAAAACTATTTAAACATACCATCAACTGCTTGTTTAAGAAGATCATCAGCTAAATTTTGAAGATGCTATAAAAAAAATCTTTTATATATCATATATAAAAATTTTTCATATAAATATAATTACTTTATTTTTGTTACGTTCAACAACTTTTTGTAATTGATCAGATTCAATTACATCCCATAAACCATCAGAAGATAATATAATAATATCACCTTTTCGAACTTTAATATTATCTAATGAACAATCTTGTAGAAATTTACTAGACGATAATATGAGAAACAAAAAAGAAATAATAGAAATTTTATTTTTGTGGAATTCATATATATTTTCGAAGAAAATAGTGAGTGTATATTTTGCCGCCGATAGACACTAGCAACTTGGAGTGAGAGGGGACAAGTCAAAGATCAATGGATAAGTTTTCCTAGTAGTCGAGTGAGACGAAGAGGTCACCAATCATTTGGTATGTTTTACTAGCAACGGAAAAAAGGAATATCGGCAATAATCGTACTTAGATCATTTTGAAACTTTCTAGAATTCTCCAAAATATGCTATGAATCTAAAATTTCTACTGTAGATTGCAACTATATAGTGTAAATATTTCAGGATTTGATATCTAATGCAGCAAAAGAATTTTATTGTAGGTGTTAATCAGTAGGGCGGTGGTATTATTGATCTAGCAGAGTCCAGAATAAAATGGGCATAGAAAAGTATGAACTAATTGAATTCGAAGTTTAGACAAAATTCAATAGTATATGTCAAAATTTATCAAGAGAAACGATGGTGTACTCGGAAACTTAATGAACGATTAAATTAATCTGTGTAGTAGACTAATATGATGATTGAAACGAAGAATAAAATGATATTTGCTGCTTTCTATGGCATGCACCATATATATTATCATTATGAGACAATAAGTTATATATTGAAGATGTATCTGACAATATAAATAAATTTTTTTGGCATAATGATGTTAAATGAATTTAATAAATTAATAGAATAGTAATTCTAAATGGAAACATTTTCGAAATGATAAAATTTCAGAGCGTGTGTATCAATTATAAAAATTGTTATGATTTTGATTTATTCATTTATTTGGTATTTTTTTTTCAATAAATTATTTTAACCCTCTGATAATATACCATAAACTTATAATAGTCAGAGTTTATGAGTTCAAGATTTTAGCTTTTCATAGAGACTGTACTAATAATTTTTTACTTACGTTTCATGCATAGAATAAGATAAACCAATTGAATCATTAAGAACAAATAATTGTCTCGGTCCACAACCATTTGAACTCATTGTACATGTTGATCGACAATATATTTCATTATTACGATAAATAACAAATCCACTATCACCAATATTTAATGATGTTAATGTATGTTCTTGTTTATCCAATGCAAGTAAACATAATGTACTACTGCCTGAAAAATTCATTAGTTTTTTTTTGTTCTTATAAATAAAAATAATTTATTTCAAAAATCTCTACCTTGAACTTCACTTGCTTCAACTTGTTGCATGGCTGATTTAATTAATCGTGGTAATTGATTAGGTTTGAAATTATTTCGATGAAGAATTTTTTTCACAAGCAGCTAAAATAGCTCGAGAAAAATCCGCTGGATTTATTCCATATGAACGATTACCACCAGCACCATCAGCTAGACCTTTACAAACAATAATTAAATATTAAAATTTATTCTATTTTCTTTTTTTTTATAATATAATTTAAATTTACCAACAAAACAAAAATTTCGATTTTCAACAATCATTCCAGCATCATCACCAAAATCTCCATTATTTAAATTTAAATTTGATAATGGTAATTGTCCTCGTAAAGATTTTGATGCACCATTAACAGCAATACGTAAACATAAGTGTTTTTCAATTTTTGCCGGATAGATTCCTTTATGAATAATTTGTCCTGTAGATACTTTGTAAGTAGATAATTTACGTTCATTAGATATTTCTGTATTTTTATTAGTAAATTTTATATTTATATGATCAATAAATGCAGCTACACGTTTATTATATTGTTTGTTCGATAACCAAGTTTCATCATAGATTATTGTTGGTTCGATTCGAGCTGATGATGAGTTTTGATATAGATGATTAAGTGTAGGTACTGATGAATAATTATGATTTGTCTTTTCTTCGCTATATTTACGAAAATTTGAATAATGACCAATTTTATGTGTTGAACTAGAAGAAATTAATTTGCAATTTTAATCATGAACTATCGAAAAATAATTTGACAAAATAATCGTTCATCTTTTTTCACTCTCTTAAGAGAGGTTGCAGAAATTTGTGTTATTTCAAAGTATGACTTCAAAATTTTTATAAAATTTCTAATTGAAGAATTATGAAGCGACGTTTTTGAGGCTCGTAAATTGAGTTTGAGCGAGCTTCAGTGCGTTAAGACTTATTCAAAGTAGAACTAAAAGTTATTTCAAATATAGTGAATGAAAGAACAAACATTTCTCTATAAAATGGTATACTAATGAATAGTTTGCTTCAAGTCATTTATCAACAGGGAGTATTTTGATAAGAAACACCGTGTCAATTGTCTCGATTTCTATGGAAAACAGACTTGCAAAGTGAGCTCGATGATTTCTGAACGATTGTTCTGAAACTCTTGATTTCTATGTCACTTTGTAGAGAACAATCTTGCATTTAATTCTATGCAAAAAAAAACCCGGTAATATAATGCATGTAGTAGAGGAGCTTATAAAAAAAAATATCAATTCTCTCGATCAAAATTTCATTCTTGCGTCTCTAAAAGATCAACTCATTCTTAAGTCAAAAGTCCTTAAGAAATGTTGAATCTATATTCAGAAACAACACAAGATTTTGATTTAGATTCAATATTTTCAAATTTCTACCGAGATTATCATTATTAGTTGATATAAGCTCTGAGAAAAACTGAAAATTTTATTTTATCTGTAACCGAAAAATATTTTACAAACAATCTTGTTCGTATATAATTAAGTATCAGATTTATAGAAAATGAGTTTAGTGGTTTTGTTTTCTTAATTATCTATATTCGAATGGAAAAGATAAAATTTTTATTTGAATTGAGATCAAGAAAAACTAGATGCTAACAAATCATTGTAGATATCAGGAACTTTCAACTTACAGTTTTCCATTATTTTTTGTTGAATCGTATATGTTACTATTCCTGATACTTGTTTTGTTTCTATTAGTTACATTTGTTGCCAGAACTTCGTTCGGTTTTTTATTATTAATCAATTTTGATAAACGATTTTGATCAATAAGAAATTGTTCTACATCTATAAATGTTGCCTCATTATTATTCATTTTAATTGGTCGTCCTTTTCCATAATCAACATAAACATCATAATCATTAGCAAATTGTGAAAATTTGGGTGAAATTAAACTTTTTATTCGAGCCATAGAGCATAATATTTGATCATAAAAGAAAAAGTTGACCTCATTGTCCTTGTTCTCTCACTCGCTTTTTTTTCTTTCGCTTACCTGATCAAGGATTGAACGAGTATGTAATCGATCAAAATAAATGAGTTTTTTGCGGTTCATCGAACAAGCTTGTAGATTCTAACATAGATACAGGTTTACATCATAACCATCATCATTGTTTCAATTGATGAATAACAATCGAAAGAAAAATAATTAAAATTACTGATGAGAAAAAAAAACGTATTTCAGCCTATACTTTAGTAACTATATATATATATGTATATTCAAATAATTTGTTTCAATCTAATCTTTATGTCGATTGTAGAATTTTCAGATCACAATGAAAATTCAAAGGACGTAGAACGTCATTTAAAAAAGGGTAATACTTTTCTATACTACTTGTATTAGATTTTCATGCTTTTACTACAACATTTGCTGGGACGACTCATTTTCTTTGCACTATTTCGTCGAATTCATTTCCTTTTCTTGAAGAATAAGTAAAAGCTTGTTGTAACAACAAAGAGTGTTGTCGTTTAACAACTGCCTTTATTTTAATTCATCGCACTTCATTTTATAAGTTCGGTCTTCTATCGAGAGAACATACCCATCAACAGAAGAAAGAGTGAGACTTGCATATACATCTGCACGCATGCATGGAGGCAAGCGCATACACTGAGAAGATAGATGAGTTTAAGTATGAAGAAGAAGAAGATGATGATAATCTAGAGTATACAATATGTGATTAGTTAATGACTTGTATAGAAGACTAAGAATAGCGAAGAGAGAGAAGATAGAACACATACATGTTGGTTGATGGAGAGGATATATCATTATTGGCACACTTGTCTAATAATCTACCATCAGTTGATTTAACAAGTTGTACTGTAGAACGGTGGGTTATATTATTCTGCTTTTTAACAGCCACGTCTTTTGTTCTTTCACCAGTAAAAGAAAATATCCTTAAAGAGACATATTCTTGCTGAAATACAAAATAATCGCTATTTAAAATTTTATGAGAAAAATAGTTTGATATCAAAGACTTTTTACTTTTGATCTAATTTGAAGCATCTAAAATATATAGGCATATTGCATTATGAAAATTACATTTGGAGCTCAAATTAAAGTTTAACTACCATTTATGCTGCAAACTCTTCTGTTCAACTGAGTTCGAGTAATCAGTTTGTTGTGTCATTATGATGAAATTCTGTTTTCTTTCATGAAAGTACATATCAGTGATTTACTTGTTTTGAACGTATCCTAATTTAATTCTCTTGCTTTTTGAATTGCATAAAATTCTAAGTCAGCATCATGAGCTGCTTCTTTTTCAATTCATCCTTTTACATAAAATTGGTAAAAACACAAATTTTTTAATGTTTTGAAATTTTCCAAGTCTGGTGCTGTTGTTTTTTGATATATTCTTTAAAATTTTAAAGATAAGTCATGAATTTGACTTTTCAAACTTTATGTGAAATAGTTGTAAACTGAGCATTTGGATGTTCATTGGTTAATGAACCTGTTACTCAAGATAAGTACCTTGATATGCTTTAGAATTACATTCGTCTGATTTTACAAAAGGAATGGTTGAGTAAGTCTATCATTTTCCAAAAAAGATAGAGCACCAGCGCATTTCTCAAGAGTGATTCGCGCCTAGCTAAATAAAATATTTGATGTGGGTGTGGGTGTGGGTATACTCTGTAGTAGAGAACTTTATTTTTTCGCTTATAACCGAAATCTAAAATAGCAGTTCGTGATATACGTTCAAATTGATTACTGTTTCATCAATGACATTTTTTTGCCATATTATTTTTAAAAAAATCACGTGCCATGTATAAATAATAGTCAGATGCACTAACCAGAGTTAGAGTTAGTAGGATTTTTCCTTACTGATGCCGGGATCAGACCAGATCGTATCGGTCTGTATACCAGCATGAGTCATTCTTCGCTTTTCTGATCCTATAGCAGTCAAATCAATCTTTGGCTTAGTCATATCCTCCTAATCACCACAGCTAAGGTTAAAAAGTACTTTTTCACAACTATAGTGCTTTTCATTTTTTATTTTCATATATTTCTCTTTCTTGGCATCTATTAGTAAACAGAATACTTCAAAGGACTACAAATTCTATATTAATTTTGTGCTTTAATTAACTATAGGGTGTCCAATAAGTTACGAAACAAGAAAAAGAAAATCGAATATCTTCGCCATATTTTGACCAAATAGACTGACATTTTTACTACTGATAGAGGAGTTTTCATAGATCATATTCGTCAGTGAAGCGTTGTGAAAAACTGCTTTGAAGTATCACAACTGACTTCAACAAAGAACTGTAGCTTTCCACGAGTTATGAAAAACGAACGTTACAGTTTTCTCAACAAATTTTTTGCTATTTACAGCTGAAACTTTCAGCATACACTGAATAACAAGATATATAGTTGTGAAATAAATAATAGCCCAAACGACGCTAGTGAGAGGAATTAATCGAAAAAATTAGGGAATGAATATATTGTTTTTTCATAGTCGGTGACATGTTATAATTCCTTGCTGAAGCTAGTTGTAATACTTCAAGACAGTTTTTAACAACGCTTCACTTATGAATATGATCTATGAACACTCCTCTATCAATAGTAAAACTATCAGCCCATTTGATCAACATATGGCGGAGATATTCGATTTTCTTTTTCTTATTTCGTAACTTACTGGACACCCTACACATTAATTAATAGCTATTATAGTTAAGGAGTATCATGTAATTATTCATGGTTGTTCAATTTTGTCAATAAGATATTAGATGTTATCAATAGAAGTCTGTGTTTGAAACATAAATGTCAACCATATTGTAGTACTCGCCATCCCCGAGATATCAGAAGTCAACATTTGAATGAAGCGTCATCGCTATCAAATCTATCATTTATGTTGACGACATGGCATTGTCTATAGATACATACAAGTCTCGTCTGATGTTTTAGCAAAATGCTAAAGATATCGGTCAACTTTTTAATGAATGCTTTAGGAATTTTTATTTCCTGTCAAATGCTGAGTGTCTTGCATTGCATAATTTAAACGAATTAATTATATGATATCTATCATCTCATAAATTTATATAAAGAAATCAAGTATAAATACCTAGGGCATATCAAAAGTAGTGGCAGTGATACTTTAATTCCTTATAAAAATCTTAAGAGGGCTCCTCTTCCCTAGAAAATCGAATTTTTCAAAAAATATCGAAGTTAAGTTTTTATCATAGGAAGATGCAGCGAAGCTTTCTCTTTCAGAATACGTATAGCTTTTTTGGAAAATGACCAGATCTTTAATGATTTATCACATGAAACTTTGACTCTACTACCATATTTTCGAAGAAATTTTCGTAGTTTTTAAAGTTTTTCAGTTTTGGAAAACTACGTTGCCACTTGCATTATCATTGAATAGAACATTTTTATATTAACCAGTATATCAGATGGCGTTAGCTACCTTCATCTATTACGTACTTTAGAACAGTCTGCTGGAATATTTAAAAAAGATACCATTGTCATATGATTTGCTCTGGATTTGAATGAAAAAGTCGATTTCTAAAACTTCTTCAGCGTTTTTCTCAAAACACGATTTCTAGGCAGGAAAATTGAAATAACTTTCACTCAGATCGGGGTATAATTAATGTTTTTTTTTTGTTTTAAAGGTCTTGTTTAAAATAATTCTTGTAAAACAAATATGTATATATATACAATTTATACAAATATTCGTATACTTTGCAAATTAAACCAAGATTTTTTTTTCCATTAATCTAAATGAAAGAATCTATTAGCAGTAAACTCTATAAACTACTTTAGAATTTATTAAAAACAAGCAAATCAATTCAATTCCCCAATCAACCTCGTTTCAAGCTAGTATAATTGCGTGAACAAATTTTTAAAAAAAAACTACATAATTTCTGTCGGAAAAAATTGATGAAAATAGCATTGAAAATGTCTTATATCAAATACATTTGTTCGATAAGCAATATATCCATCAGGTCGAATAAGAATAGCACCTTCAAGTTTCAATGGAATCTTTTCTTCATAACTATCATGTATTTTTATCATTTTCGAATATTCTTTCTTGATGAATTCAACAAATTGATTTACTTTTATTAATTGTTGTCTTTCAAATATAACAAAATGATAATGACATGGATCAAAAATAACATAAGGAAAACGATCACCAGGTTGTGGTGTATTTTGATGAAAATTTCCTGCTGATGCACCATAATCATAAACATTTAATGAACGATAAGTAATACCTAATTGAGACAGTCCAAGAAATACTGCTTGTCGAAATTTTCTTAAATAGATAAATAATGGTTGTACAATAAATTGAAACAGAATTGGTGCAATAAATAAACGAACAAATCGTGTAGTCCAATAAGTACTTGACAGAAAAGCAAAAGCTCGATCAGTTGTATTAACTAATGTTTTTGCAATAGCTGAACGTTCATCATGATATGTATCAAGAAGACAATCTCGAGCTGAATATGTTAATACATAGGCTAATTTCCAAGCAAGATTATGTGAATCTTGCAGACCTGTATTCATTCCTTGACCACCAACAGGTGAATGAATATGAGCAGCATCACCAAGTAAAAAATATCGATTTCGATATCGAAATTTTGTTATATGACGATGATGAGAACGATAAACAGAGATCCAACTACAATCATGTACATTCATATTGAAATGTTCACTTCGTTGTTTTAATAAATGTGCAGCTTCATCGATAGATATTGTTTCATCAGTTTCATTTTGTTCATGAATTGTACCAAAAAGACGATATCGATTATTAGTCATTGGCAATAAACCTGATAAACCAGAAGATGCCAGAAAAACTCCAGCTTGATCTGTACCAAGAGGTGCATTATCAACTTGACAATCAGCAACAAAAAGTGATTCTGAATATGTTCGACCATGAAATGGTAAATTTAATTTATGTCGAACAATACTTCGTGCACCATCACATGCACAAATATATTTTGTTTGAATAGTTTCACCAGTTGATAAAATAACTTGAACATCATTATCATTCTTTGAATCTATATCGATGAAATCTATTGCCTCAGTTTGTCGTTCAACTTTAATATTATGTTCATTCAAAAATGTTTCTAATAATTGTTCAGTAACTGATTGTTCAAGAAAAAGAATATAAGGATAATGTGTAAATAAAGATTGTTGCTCTGTTCGTATAAGTGTAAGATCAAGAGAACATCGATGTTTTCCACGAATAAACACACTCATTTTATCGATGAATTTTCCTTGAGCTAAAGCTTTTTCAGCAAGATTAAGTTGTGCAAATAATTCAATTGAACGAGCATGAACAGCAAGAGCACGTGAATTTACAGTACGACTTGAATTTTTATCAATAATACGAAATGTTATATTTGGATAAAGTGACAATTGACATGCTAACATAAGACCAGTGGGACCAGCACCGATAATAAGGATATCTATTGAGGATGATGTCATTCTGCAAAAAAAAAATTCAATGTTTATTTAATTCGAAAAGTTTAGAATTTTTTTCTTTCTATTATTTTGATGCAAATAGATTATTCTGGAATCATTTACATTTTTTTACATCATAGAAGCATAAAAAGTTATCTTTATCGGAAGGTATTTTTTTTCTTGTTTGTTCTGTCTTTTTTCATTGGTTATTAGTCACGAAGTCCACATAGTAAAGAAAATGGCACGTGCGATCCAATGATCGTTTCACGTCATAAGATCAAAAAAATAATCACGCATAAAAATAAAAGCCATTCACCACATATATACACGAATCATTTATTATTATTTGCGGTAATTATTTTTAAAAACAAAAATGCCAACAGCAATTGGTCTTTTACCTTCTCAACAAGAATCATTTGAACATCATGAAGAATTAAGTAAATTATTAAATGAAACTGATGTTTTTTATGTACCATTTCAAAATCAATTTCATCATAATCAAGATTTATCAGATTTAACAAAACGTTTTGATGAAGATATTTTAAACAAACATTTAGTTGTTGTAAGTTGTTATCTAAATTTTTAAAAACAAATTTACATTTAAAATTTTCTTTTTTTTTTTTTTTTTGTTTTTGAAAGACATTTCGAGATATTGGTTATTCACTTTTTCTTGATTCTGTTCAAAGTATACCTGATCAACATGATCAAACAAAAGTAAAAACAAAAATAAAAATTTCATTTATTGCAAAATTTTAAAAATATACAATTTGTTTGTTTTTTATTATTATCATTTAGACTCGTATTTCAGGAAAAATGATTGTTGATGGTATATGTATTCAATTTCTTGGTTGTTTTGATTGCAGTAATAAAACACCAGATCATTCTGATGTTCAACAAATAAATGGTGTTGGAAGAGTTCAATTAGATGAGGATTATTATCGAGAATTATCAACAACACAAGTAAATTGAAAAGAAAAAATTTTGAAAGTTCTTTTATTTTTAATAAAATTTTGTACTTTTAGATATTTACAGAAGAAAAGTAAGTTCAAAAAAATAACGAAAAAGCACTTGTTGACTTTCTTTTCATAAATGTTATTTTTCTTTTCATTTGAAGAAGTATTGACTCATCAGGACACATTGAAGCCATGACACAAACAGAAAAATCAATAATTAAAACAAAAACACGATCTCGAACCATAAGTGAAAATCTTTTAGGAAAAAATCCATACAATAATCCTTTAAAAAGTCCACCATCATCTCTTTCTAATTCACGTTCTCATTTACATTCACCAAGTCATTTACCATATACATTACGATCACCCCGTACAATTAATCATGCTAATAAACAACAATATCAAGCATCGTCACCAATTAATATTGATAGTTCATCAGTATCAAGAAGTTCCGGTACGAATATTAAATCTTTTTTTTCCCATAGGGCTTTGATCATGTTTATGACAATTTGACAAGTTCCATTGGACTAACTTATTCAATTCCTATTCAAGAAAATAAAGATAAAATTTTCGATTTTTTTTTTTTATTTTGTTCTTTAAAACATACAAAGAGTCTTAGTATCGAAATCATATCAGTTCATAGTACAAAATAACAAATGAAAAAAAAAAATCTGGTTTATCTATAATTGTCTCTGCTGAAGATATTAGCATTTGTCTCATCATGTTTAATAAAATAAACTTATTCTAGGTTTTCATTCATCACTTATATCACCTTCATCCAGTGTTCCAAGTTCATACAATGAAAATACTCTCGATTTACCACCACCACATCATATACCAATGTTCTGTCATTCACCTCAAATTTCATCATCTTTTCATAATCCTACAACAATGCCTATACGAATTCCTTCCTCAACATCATCAAATAAAGGTATTCCACCAGCATCATTACCACACTTAACTGGTATGTCTCCAACAACTCAATCACATTCATTACCAAATTATTTTCTTCCTCATCCAAATTTTGCTTATTTAATTACAAATTCAAATCAACATTCAACACAACCATTTCATATAATAACTCCTTTAAATCATCATTCATTGCAATATCCTAATACACATTATTCAACATTATCACATATACAATCAAATTCAATAAATGAAACATTTTCTTCATTACAAAATAAACGATCAGATAGTGAAGAAAATAAACAAACTCAACCAATGGATATAAGTAAACAATCTGAAGAACAATTACCATTTAAAAAACGACGTCATACTGGTCAATCATCAGTATATTCACCAATGGATACTAATCATGATGACGATGAAGCATCGAATGAATCGATGAAAAAATAATTTTGTTTATATATATATATATATATATGTGTATATCTAGATGTGTGTGTGTCTGTAGTTATTTAAATTATTTTCAGCGTTTTCTTCTTTCGATATAATCTATATTTTGATCTTGTGTATATATATATACATATACATTTATTTATATATGAGAAATGTTTTAAATTTTATTTCAATTAAGATTGAATAATTATGGGATCGATATGTAATTAAATGTAAAAAAATAAAAAATATTGCTACGCAATTAACTATCTATTAAATTAAATGTTATGGTATCTTTTTTATGTTTTTTTTGTACATCATATGATTCATACGACCTTTGGTCTTAGTGTCGATGCATAAAAATATCATATCAACAAAAGGTAGAACGTGACATTATTTATTTTATTTGGATAAAAAAAAACCAAGATATTATTTTTATGTCGTCTGTCGTCTTGTATATCTCAGCTGATTGGTATTAATTTTTTTGTATTGGTTACTTATTATTAGGTTAAAAAAAATTTTATTCTAATTATATCTTTTTATAGAACGCCATCTCTATGGAATAGCTAAAAAAAACTATATTAACAAGTTTCATTATAAACAATCTACAAGAACAAAGATTTTGATGTCAACAATTGAGTAAACGCGATACACATGAGAATACATTTCAATGTGACTTATTGTTTTTTCTGAATCTGTAGAAATACTCAAAAAAAAAATACAAAAAAAAAACAATATCATTAAAGTAATGACGTAACTAGTATACTGCGTGATCACGAGTATTTTTTTTTTCGTGATCGAATTTCTGTTAATTACGCAATACATTAATAATTACTCTCATGTCTCTATATGAAATATAAGTATTCGTCATTGTGATTGTGATCATAACAAAGAACGTCAGTCATCCGGAACACTATACGTGATCATAAAAAAAAATTGTCGTGGACTTAGCCTCCTGACCATCTCTGTCGAGAGGTCGAGCACTCTTTGATAATGCGTCTAGACAAGCTCTAGCCTCTTTTTAAGGCATGCCCTCAAAAACTGACCTCAGGTCAGAAACGTTCAAATGGCAGGAAATTTTCAGAATATGTTGAGACTGTAGTGGAGCAGCTATGGTAATGTTATCAGCCCGACATCATGATGTTTGAGAGAAATATTGGCTAAACAAGGGTTACAAATAGCTCGGTTGGCAAACTAAATTTCTCTATCCAGGTTCATTCTATATATTTAATTTTTTTTGTTTGTTTGAAAGAGCTTGTCAAAATGTAGTGCAAAACAGAACCTTTTTTTTAATTCTTATTTTTTAAGGCGAGAAAAGATCGAAAGTTCAATGACTTAAAAAACTCTCTAAAAATGGCGCTCTAACTACATAAATGTTTGTATGTCAACTGTGACATATATATATATACCTAGAGTAGGTCTATATAGTCTTTATCTATGATAAAAATTTTCGAGAGTTTACCGTTTATTATTAAGGAAAGAGTAGAAATTTTGTAATGTAAAAACATGAAATTGTGTAACGGTGGTCTTGTCGATATGAAGTTGAATTTCTCAGTTGATATAACAACAAACAAGATATATTGACGTTGGGTAGAATGAGTGATTATTTAGTTAAAATGTTCTCAAGGTAAATAAATATTCAATGGTTTTAATTTGTTTTCTCTTCAATTCAAGCCGATCCTTAATATGATAGAGTTCGAAAATGAATATTTCTATAAAAAAATCTTATTATTTGGTTAGATTGAATTCAACTATAAGAGAAATAATCGATTTATTTTTTTATTTTATATAATAAAAACGTGTTGTTGATAAAGAGAGGGAAATATAAATGATAGAATGTTTCCTACCGTAGAACTTGTAAAGAAAAAATCGTTTTTCTAACCTTCTAACTAAGGCATTATTCATTTTTTTTTCAATCATGACAAAATTTTCTCACAGAGACAAAAAAAACTAACAGTTCAAATATGAATATTTAGGAAAACTGATTGAAAATAATCTTGATAACGAAAACGTATATATTCATTCTCAGAAAAATATATAAAACGATGATCGATTAGAAATAAAATCTGAAAAACAACTATTTTTCGTTTCTCTATTAAATATCATTAATTATTTATTTTCCTATGCCGCATAGATATGAACGTTAGTCAATAGTTAAAACGAATCTATTCTACTAATTGTCATTTGTTCTAATTGTAAAAAGATGAATACTATTTTATAAAAACACGAATTTATTATATTGATTAAACAATTCTAATCAATAATATATTATAGACGCATCTCTACTATATAGACATATTCATCTTTCATTTTTATCATTAAACAATATTATATATTTATTAGAAAATAGTTATTATTATAGATGTTACTGCGAAAACAATCGTATTTCTTAATTTCTACGAAAACTTCTATGTTCAACTTTTTTCGATTATGAAAACGTTCGTCGCCTTTGTTTGTTTTAGCGCAGTTCCTTGGGGCTGAAATGTCGAACTGACGTATGTTCTTCAGCTTGATTATACAAATTAGTAACAAATATAGAAACTATAAAATCAACAATTCTAACCTTTTTTATATTCTTAGAGGCGCCCTTATTTTTTCGTTTTCATTCGTTGCTATTCGTTCATTATTTTTCATTTTTCGCAATTTTTGTTTATCTTTATTTTATAGATTTTTTTTTGTTATTATAATGATTGAATTAATTGTCGAAGACGTCTGTTGTAGATATCAATTATATCTAGAGGAGATGTTATGCACTATCCTATATATAAATCAACTCATAAATAATTATCTCGATTATCTTACAAAATTCAAACTTGATCGATTTTCCAAGAAAAACTCTAGAAAGTCTCAAGCCTGTTATTCGCGATCGCTAACGTCTGTAATGTTCTCTTTCTGCGTTGCTATGACTATTTTCTTCGAAAACATACTTGAGTTCCATAAAACATCTAATATAAAACGTCATTATTTAGAGATTAGAAAAAAAAAATTTATTCAAAGTTGTCAATCTCAAAACTATGATTATGTTGATGAAACTAGCTTGGTTTTTTTTCGAGATAATGAAAACTTTCTGGTAGAATCTGTTAGGAATCGTTTTAAAACAAATCTATCAGATAGATAATTACCTAGAAATAGATTTTTTTAAAACATCTACATTCTATTTCTCTCAATGACAGAGAATCAGACTCAATTGAAGATTTTTAAAAAAATCAATGAAAATTAATGAGAGCTTAGTCAAGCACTATCGGACGACAATATATTATAAATTTCATGGCCTTTTTATAGAATATATATTGATTTTCAAGAATACTTTCTACAACGTAGAAATATGTTTTTTTGTCAAACTAAATTTTCGATTTCGACTAAGTCGAAAGTTTTCTAATCTGATAAACGATGAGTCCAGTGTTGCCTTTCGGAGTGAACATAGAGAATGAACTAATTTTCTAAGAGTACCTTTCTATTTGATAAATTATTTTCCTCAAAATAATTTGTTGAACACATCGAAATTGTATATTGGATAGCCGTTTTTTTCAGATTCTTGAACAGTTTGTGAAAATTGTTTTTTGATAATGCCATCTTAAAGAAAATTAAATTCTCAATAAAATAATAGGTCGCTGCGTTTTTTATGATCTTCCTTTGAGAACTTACAAGCATCAAAACACACGAAAAAAAAAGGTAAATTTTATCAAAAAATCGTTGAAAACCGGCTAAAAAATGAATTTTTTCTTTTTTTTTTTGTGATAGATGTTACTTCCCAAGGGACAATCGTAAAAAATGCAGCGACCTCTTATTCTATTCAGAATTTAATGCTCTTTAAGATAGCATTATCAAAAAACAATTTCCACAAACTCTTCAAGAACCTGAAAAAAATGGTTTTGAATTTTTTCTAAACCTTGCCATTATAATCTATCGATGAAATGATCCTATATATTATCTGTTACGATAGAGCCCTTCATTAGGTATCCAATATACAATTTGGATGTGTTCAACAAATCATTTTGAGGAAAATAATTTATTAAATAGAAAGGTGCTCGAAACTTTTGTCTGTCAATATAGATATATTTATTATTGGCTTCCTATCGATTGAACTTACAATTGAGAACAAACAAAGAAAACCTGTTTAAATAAGAATTTATCATGAATTTTCAAAGAAAAATCTACACTGTTCTATTTCTATTTAGAATATTATGTTCCTACTCTTGATCCTACTCATTCGTCAAGAGAGTTTCAAAGGATCGTTTATCTCAATGTTCTTGCCAAGTTTTTATTCCGAATCCTATCTCAAATCCTAGTCATTCCTCTTTACAAGATTTCTCATTATTCATCCTTTCATGACCGATTTTTCTTCTCGTTCATACTAAGAACAATAAAAATATGCATAACATACAAAACTACAAAAATCCTTAATCATCGAATAGATGAAATTAGAAATTCATTTAAATGAATTTCTTTCTTTTATATTTTAATGTATCGTATCATTGGACGAATCAAAGTAAAATCTCTTATTAGTGAAAAGATGTATAACTATTTTCTTCTTTAATATTCTATAAACTCATTCGAGATGAATTAGGATAATTGGTAGTAATTCAAGATCAAGTCATTCGAAGTTTTGATAAAGTTCAAGTAAGATATGTAAATAAAATCGATTAAGTATTTGATCAGGTAATGAATAAATAAAATTATCCATTAAAGGTATCAGTAAGATCAAACACTTTGACAAAAAAAAAAGAAATATGTGCAATTTTATTTAATCGTTTATTAACTTCTATTAAAGAATAAAGTAACTCTCATATTAATCAATTTTTAAAAAATCAAGCATAAGAATTTCATCGAGTAAATTATTCAATATAAAAGAAAATATTTCATTTTTATCTAGTATCTATATCTATTTTGCTTATCTCATTTATATGTGAATGTTTATATTGACCTAACTTATGTTTTCTATCTAATTAATGTCGTCAATATGAATAATCATACATTTTTTCTATAAATAAATAGATATACTGATCGTATATCATTTCTTTTATGGTTTTAATTCAACACATAATTTCAGAAGTGAATAATAAGTAATAAATATCTTTTTTTTTTCATGTTGTCATATAAAGAATTATATAATTATAATTTTATTCATGTTTGGTAGAATTTATTTTTGAGACTGGAGATCTGACTGAAAGAAAAACAACATGCACATCTGCATCTTGCAATTATGTTCAACCGATAGACTTTTTCTCGAAACGCTCTATCTAACGAAACTATAGTATCGATTTTCAATGAGTCGTCTGCCAAATTAAAAAGTTTTATAGGATCTATTCAGTTTCTAAGAAAGAATTTCAGATATAGTCTCTGACTACTTTCCTAACAGACTACTGTCTTGTTTGCCTAAAAGTGATCTTCAAATTACTTCAAGTTGTTGGTGAATAAAAGAGAAGTGAGCATTGATGGAAAATAATAAATACTAATGTATTTTGCAAGTTTATTTAAATTCAAGTTCAATACAAACAATTAATATTTGATAGAGACACAATTACAGATAATTAAGATTTCGACAAAAACAAAAACAACTACATCGTATATACATGATTTGATGTTAATCAATGAGATTATACAATTTGTATTGTTTCGAAACGAGGAGTCTGGTGATGATTATCTTGGAATTTATGCTTGTACTTGTTACTTAATAATCGAAACCATCGAAAATAAGACCACCGCTCATTTCGTCGATCAGAATCGGCATTATTAATGATACTATTAGCATGAAATAAAATTGCAATATCCCAACTCACCAATATTATCGTCAACAGCAAGACGACTAAGAAAAATATTCCAAAAGCCAGAAGAAAAACCCTGTATGGGCATTGTACTTTCTATAACAAAGAAACAAGCTTAAATACTCAGTCAGATAAGTACTTCGAAAAAAAGTATTTCGTTTATTGCTGGTTGAATGAATTTCTTGAGCATATTAACTTGGTAAAAAGCGTAAATTTCTTTTTAATTGACATTTTTTTTACGTGCATTTTTAGTATAGTCTCTAGTCGTTTTACCACGTTCGTACTCTCATTACGCGTTCAAACGCAGGAATTTTCCATTATCAGACGCGCTTTTTCATCCCCTTAGGTTTGAATTCGTTATTTCTTTTTTTTTGCGATATTTAATATGCTTTGAATAGAATTGTCTCCTTCAACCAATACAGAACATAGAATTTTTATCGATAACAAGTATACTAGATTTAAAAAAACTAACAATTATAGATAGTTATTTTTATAAGTAATTAAAAGCTTTTACTTGAATCATATATAAGTTTTTCATACGTCTCAACTGTCTGTAAAAGTCAGATATTCCAAACCGACTGTAGTTATGAAATAATTTTTCATTATAGATAGCGGTGTAAAAGTGTTGTTAGTAAAAGATATTCTTAAGCTGTTTCTTCTCGATTAATTCGAATTTTTTTATAATGAATAGTTCGACTTTGGATAGAAAACACTCTCTGAAATCGTTTTTAGCTACAGCCCGAAGTCATAAGCACTGCTGCCACTACTCATGAGAATCACGATATATCGAAAGCAGTACTAACAAACGTGCTACATGAGTATTCATTGTTTTGATCTGTAATAGTGTATTTAATTAAATAGAATAGATCAAAACTAATTTATTCGACTATTCCATTATCGACTGTATTAAACAAATCTATGAACATCTGATATATCAGCAAATAACTATTTCATACATTGTACTTATCCATTCTATCTACACTATTATTATCACATTCCAGTGTCATGAGAAAATATTTTAAGTGGACAAAAGATAATTTTTATGACAAAATTGTTGATTAATAAGTTAAAATTTACATTTTTCCGTTTTTTTTTTCTGTATAGTTCTTTTATTTGTTCTGTTTTTATCATCATTGGATAGTTTCTGTGAAGTTTCTTATAGATGTTTGAGTATTACGTATCATTTATCTACTCTTAATACAATAGTTCAATTTTTATATTGCCTCCACAGTATTAGTTGATTTTGCTTTGTTATATATATTTTTTTTTAATTTCTACTCCTGCCTACAGTATTATATTTTTTTTCAGCTCATTGTCAGTTTGACCTTTTTTTTTTAAATCAAATTTGAATTCAAGTGTTCCTACTTCTAAAGAAAAAACTGATTTCAATCGTTTTTGGACTCTAAAGCCCAATGAGCCAGTGGAAAGTATAGCTATGTGATCTAATGTTGATATCTCACGCCAAAAAGACAAGTTTTTATGGTCAAATCATTTTGTTTGAGTTTGAGCATACAAATACAAATTCGATTTTTCATCTATTGTTTATCAGATAATATGAGCTCAATAGGGAAAAAAACTTGCTTTACAATGTATTCTTATTTTATTAAAGTTGTCAATGTCCAGTTTACTTATGAAGAAAGTCCAACTTCCAAAAAAAAAAGATTGCAGCCAAAAAATATCTAAAGTTCTCAGCTCATCAATTATCTATATGAATGGTTCCATTTGAGTTGTAAATGACAGATTATACGTAAAAAAGAAGGAAATAGAACAAGAGAGTAGCTGAATATAAAAGACTCTCAATATTGATGAAAATATATAATCAGTCAACATGAGTCTTGACTTCCTTTGCTTTAGGAAATAGAGT
>CAJNOL010002362.1:24972-40177 GCA_905250125.1 Rotaria sordida | reverse complement strand
TTTATTTTTAGGAAGGAGAAGAAGAGGCCATTTATTCTAATAGAATTTTTAATTCATAAATCAAATTATTGTTTAGAATGATGAAAAATAATCAAAGAAAAAAAAAAGAAGTCATCAATACAAATATAAAGAAAAAGAAAATTTCTGGAAAAAATTTTATTAGCGATTAAGTTGCCTTGTTTATGATTTTAAAAAACAAAACAAATCTATTTTTTATTTTCATAGATACCGATGAAGAAGAACCTGAACAAGATTTTGTTAAATAAACAGATATTCATAATACAACAACAACTGATATCTATCAAGTTGAAAGATCAAAATTTTCAACAGCTGAAGAGTTTGTTTGGCTTTTTATTTTAAACAAATTTTATCTCATCTATTTGTAAAGTGATATGGATACAATTGAAATGAAAAAAGTATTTATAAGAATGTTATAGTCCAAGAGAAGGACGTCGTGAATATGAAGAAGAAGATCAAATCCCCGATTAAATAACTCAACAGAGTTTATTACCTAATGTTAAATCACCAAATCTTTGGCCTGTTAAAGGTCGAATTGGAGAAGAAAAACAAACGGCTTTATTATTAATGAGAAAAAAACCTTGCTTTAGAAAATAATGAAAAAGTAAAAAATTGCAAAGAATTATTTATTTGATTTTATTTTCTTTAAAAAAGGTATTTCAAATCAAGTCAATTGTTGTAAAAGAAAATGATCGTGGTTATATTTATATTGAAGAATTTAAATAAAATCATGTTGAAGCAGTATGTGAAGATATTCGATCATTAAATTTATGAAATCTTCAAATGGTACCAATTAAAGAAATGACGGATATTCTTCGTGTTGTTAAAACAACATATGGAATAAAAAAGGGTTCCTGGATTCGTATTAAACATGGAAGTTATCGAGATTATTTAGCCAATATTGAACATTGTGATATGGTACAAAATCTGGTTACACTTAAATTAATTCTACTAATTGATTATATGAAAAAAACGAGGTGAATAACATGGGACATCAAATGATCAATCGGATATTGTTCCTGAATCACATCAAACATTTAAGAAAAAAAATCGCTTTGCTTTTAAAAAAAACATTGGCGAAATTATTTTGCTGAAACAGCTGTTCGAGTAAGGATTTTAATTATAATTTATTGGAGAAAACTTGTTTCTTTTGTTGAGTTGCAGGTGGACAAATCAAAAGAGATTATGAATATTAAATATTTGAAGGTGGAAAATTTGATGAAAAAGGATTTCTTTATAAAAATTTTACACTTCAAACTATTGTAAGTTATTAAATGGATTTTTTTAAAATAATCGAGTGTTGAATCAATTTCCTATTGTAATCGGCTGATGATATAATTCCAAGGATAAGTAAATTAGATAAATTTGAATAAACAATTGATGGACCAGAAAGCAATCGTAATTTTTAATCGAATTGTTTTATTTAAAATAAATTGTTTTTTTTACAATTTACTTGCAATTAATAAAACAAAAACATTGAAAAATGATGTATTATCATTTGCACCAGGTGATCAAGTTGAAGTATGTGAAGATGAATTAATTAATTTACAAGGTACTATTTTTGGAATTGATGGAGATTCAATTCGAATCTTAGCAAAACATGAAGCTTCAAAAGATGAAATTGCATTTAAAGAAAATATTTTTCTGTTGGTAATCATGTTAAAGTTTTAAATGGAAGATATGAAGGTGAAACTGGTATGATTGGTGGAAATGATGGAACGCGAAAGCAATTGCTTTAAATGATGGAATCAAAGATGAAGTTTGTAGATAAATTTATTTATATAATTTACCTGTTTTTTTCTTATTCTAATGCATAGATGTCTGTTCGAATATCAGATCTTCAAATTTATACAGAAACAGCAACAGGTGTTGATTCAACTGGACAATTTCAACTTAAAGATTTAGTTAATATTTCGTATGTTTTTTTTTTTTATTATAAAATTTCTTTTACATGTTTATTTTTCTATATAGAGCGGATAAAGTTGGTGTTGTTATATGTATAGAAAAAGAATGTTTACATAGATTAAATATGGATGGAAAAGTTCAAGTTCTATCAATTCAATCAATAACAAAACGAAAAACAAATCGAAATGCAGCAGTACTTGATTCACAAAATAATAATTTAAATGTTGGTGATATGGTTACTGTTATTGATGGACCATTTGCAGTAAGAATAAAAAAAAAAGAAATTCTCTTCGAAAATATTTATTTTAGAGTCGACAAGGACAAATAAAACATCTTTATCGTCATTTTGTTTTTATATTTTGTCGTACATTAGCTGAAAATGGTGATATATTTGTACGTAAAGCAAGAAATTTATTATTAGCTGGTGGGCAATCAAAAGTTTCATCAAATCCAATAAATACTGTACCTATGTCACCACTTCATATCACATCACCATCACCACATACATCATGAGGTGGTGGTAGTAGTGCATCAACACATTCAAATAGTCCAGCAAAGTTCCGTTTTGGAATTGCTTTCAGTTCTGATCCTCACGCTGGGGTGTGCGATTATAGATTAATCTCTAAAATAAATCACCAATTCCGGAAATTAGGTCGACGCGGAATTGGATGAAACTGATTCTGCAATGTGCAACATCACGGAATACGATAACTGCTCCAAACTAGACATCCAGGAGAGAGAGAGGATGAGCAAAAACTGGACGTTTCTGGAGGAGAAGAAGAGAGGTGATCAAAAATGCCATTTTTACTGGAACATCATTTATGGATGATCCCTTTCAGAATTCTATAGTTTATTAAGCATTAGTCAATGACGTGGGTTTATATGATATATGTATGGATTTTTTTAATTGCTAAAAATGTAGTAAAATTTATGGAGTGTTAACACTGTCAATGATGACATTAGTAATGCGAGTGAAAATTTACTTAGAAAATAAATCGTATTTTGATTCATTCTTTTACAATATGTTCTATTGTTTTACAATCTTCTGATTTCAGTTAAATCCATGAATAATACATCCCAGAAAGTTGCTCTCCAATGATACTTGTTCTTCAACAGTACTGAATAGAACTTTTATTAGTTCGAAGAACAATGAATAAAAGTGCAAGATCAGATACATAATTTATAGAAAGTATGAAAAAAAACCGAACATTACCACATATTATTTTTATTTTGATAGTATTCGTCAGTATAAAAATCTTGAAATCTTAGAAATCCTTTGAACAATTTTTGTAGTTAAAATCTTTGAAAAATTTCCAAATTTAATAGAAGTTTCTCGTAAAAACATTGAAGGTGTGAACAGTTTAGAAACGCAAACGTTCTCTTATGAAAGGTGCAATGTATTTATTCTATGTTCTTCAAAACACTTCTACTTCTATACTTCCATTTGATAAACTTCAGACAAAAATACAATAGAATTAACCATAAATCTAAAACTAATTTCTAAATTTCGTAAGATTTTAAATTTCTGCACGAGTTTATAACTATTTCAGTCTACTCTTAATTTTTTGAACTAATTTTTAAAGATTTAAAAATATTTTTGAATTTGTCACCAAAAATAACTCATAGCTCACGCTGAAGGGGCCTCCCTCAGAAACGATTTTCCACTTTTGACGGTCTTTTCATGCTGAAATTTTCAGGGATGACTGATCTTGGTGGAGAGATACGCTTCTAGTAAAAATTTCAGCTCGATTGGTCATACTAGACAGAATTTCCAGCTGATTCATGGGTCATTTTTGGCCTTCAGAAGAATTGGTATAACTGCATCATAAGAAGAGGTAGAGAGCTCGAGCTGGTTTCAAATTAAAATACATGTCAGTACGCAACTTCTGTTCGAACAGAATTTTGATATTCCGTCCTATTTATTTTTTATGAGTATTTTAGTGCGAGGGTCTCAAAATTAGCATAAAACATGGTAGTCTAACGACAGTAAATTCCACTTTTCTCAACCCAGGAACCAACTTTCAAAAATCCATTCGGACAAAAGTTTACTCTGATCAAGAACTTTAAAACAAAAAAAAATATTGATGATAGCTCGAAAAATAAGGGAGGAGTTCCAATTTTTCTGATTGGAAATCATGTTCTGAGAAAAACCTTAAAGACGTTTTAGAAGTGGTTTTTTTTCGGTCAAATTCAAAAAACTCATATTAAAATGGCATATTTTCAATAAATTTTCTAAAACTATTTTAAGGCGCGTAAAAGATACAGTAAAACTAACGCCATCTGACATGCGGGTTAATATCTAAATGTTCTATTCAATGATAATTGAAGTAGTAACGGAGTTTTTCCAAAACTGAAAAACTTTAAAAAACCACGAAAATTTCTCGGAAAATATAGTAAAGAAGTTAAAGTCTGATCTGATAAGTCTTTGAAAAACGGATCATTTTCCAAAAATCTATATATATTCTGAAAGAGGAAGCTTCGCTCTATCTTCCTGCGGTAAAAACTCAATTTCGATATTATTTGGAAACAATCGATTTTCTGAGAGGGGGCCCCCCCTTAAGTGAGATTTGAGAGCAAGTATTATTGGAGTACACGTGTTGCAGGAGCAACAGTCTAGGGCGCATCAATAGTGATACTACCTTGATCTTGTTCGATCATTAGAGTTTATGACGTTTATTAGTTAGATATATTTATTTGTTTATTCACATCATAGTATTAGCATTACAATTTTGTTCAATCTAATGGATATTGTACTTTCATTTCGTTCTTATTAGATTAGTTGTATCTCAAAAAAGTTGAAAACTCAATAGAGTTCCTTTTTTTTCTCTATTTGTTTTAGATGAGATATGCTTTTTACTTGTTTTTTTTATACAATAAGATAATTGAACTAGACCTCCACTCGAATCAAGTTCGAGTAGAAAATTTGGCTGATTGCAGAGCCCAAAAAGTATCCGAATATGATCCTAAACGACACCTGCTATTTCTAAACTTAGACTCACATAGAGAAAATCATAATGAATTTCAATTGAGGTTTCTTTTCATTTTTAATAGTCTAGTTAGATGTATCATAGTCGAAAACGGCCTGACACAACAATTATAACCTTTTTGGACATATAAAATGTGAAGAATCACATCATCTTTTAGGAACACTCCACACCGATAAAGGACAACCCATAATAACTGATGATAAACTGTTCATCATATTTTTCATACTTTTTGTTGATGCAGACAGCCAAAAATTTTTATCACATATATATCTAATCAAGATCTTTTATTTCTGAAATTTTCAGCTCTCTAACTAAAACTAATGGTGAAATACAACAAGTTTGCATTCAATTTTTCAAATAATTTGACAGTAAAAATATGCAAAAATCAAGTACGAAACTTCATATATTTCACCATTATTTATAACTAGAGAGCTGAAAATTTCAAAAATAAAAGATCTTGATTAGATATACATGTGATAAAAATTTCAGCTCTTTATATCAACAAAAAGTATGAAAAATATGATTAACAATTTATTATAGAATACTCTTTATGTGCGTGGAGTGTTCCTAAAAAATGATTTGGTTGTTTTAATTATTGTCTCAAACCATTTTCGACCATGATACATCTAACTAGACTATTCAAAGCGAAAAAATAATTTTTTTTTTCACAAAAGTGGTAGAAATCCCATGGATTCATCCTATCTCATAGTTAATTATATTAAAAAGCAAAAAAAAAAAATTATGTGATGATTTCTTTTTTTTCAAATGCGTAAATCAACAATATGAAGAAAAAGAAAAATAATATGTTCGTATATAACTTTTGCATATCAATGTCATAGATCGTTAATTGAATAATCTTTTATCTTAGAATATTCTTCGATTAAATTTCTTTTCTAGTGAATTAATTGTTGATTTATTTTTGTTTTTTATTATCTCTTTGTTTAATTCTTATAAATCAAATATAGAATATTTTAAAATATATCAAATCTATAGAGATTATTTTCATTTAATATCCGCCTCCAAATATATTCAAATAATTTCTAATTAAAAAAAAAGAAGTCTCATGTGTAAATGTCCTTCGACGTATTGAATTTGAAAAATAAAGATAAAGTTCTCATGCGAATACTTGATTGACAAGATCTAATCATGATTGAATCACACAATATCATGTATTGTATATTTAGCGTGCTTTTAAAGTTGATTTCATTAAAAAAAAAACAAGAAGAAGAAGAAGAAGAAGAGTTCTCATATTACAATACATTCAATTCTTGATAAAAGAGAATATCAACAAAAAAAAAAAATATAGATATACAGTAAATTGATTTACTCATTCATCTGTTATTTTTATTCTATACTTTCAAATAGAAATATGGATGCTGATGAATTTCGACAACGAGGTAAAGAACTAATTGATTTTATTGCTGATTATTTAACAAATATTCGAACACGACGTGTTTTTCCAAATGTTAAACCTGGTTATATGCGTCCTATGATTGATGATGAAGCACCAAAACAAGGTGAATCATGGGATAAGATTTTTAATGATATTGAACGAGTTATTATGCCCGGTGTATGTATAATATACACTTCTCGAATTGATTTATTTTTTAAAACCTTTATTATTATTATTATAGATTACACATTGGCAATCTCCTTATATGCATGCATATTTTCCAGCTTTGAATTCCTATCCATCTTTACTTGGAGTATGATACAAATAGAATTTTTTTTTTTTTGTTTTTGTAAATGATTGATTTACTTTGATATTTAGGATATGCTAGCAAATGGTTTAAATCAATTAGGATTTACATGGGTATGTAAAATGAAAAGTTACATATTTGATGAAAATAATCAATCATATTGTGTATATTATTTGAGAAAGATTAATATAGAGTGGATACTTCTTCTATAAAATATAATATTGAACTAAGCTATAGCTGATAGCCAAGCATTTTTTTTTCAATAGGTTCTTTCAAGGTAAAATGAATATTTAGGAAAAATGAAAAGTGTAGTGCTTTGTTGAAGGACAAAAAATATCTTCAAATTTTGTAGGATAACTTCTGATCTACAAATCTATATATGAATAAAGGTCTCAACACTTTGTTTCAAATTTTAATAGTGAAAATACAAAAAATTTTCCGAGTTTTTTGAAGATTATTTTAATACTATCGAACATATACAGAGACAAAATTTCTAAGCCTATATTCAAAACGAGTAGAAAACTCTCGTCCTGATCCATAGCTTTTGATACCTTCAAACGGGTCAAGAGTGAACAAACATATTGTCTAAAAACTTTACGATGATTCTTTATTGTGTATATATGGACAAAATTATGCGTTAGCGACGTGATAGAGTACAAAAAAAATGCTCTTATAATTGAATGAGAAGTTCGAAACGATACAAATTCTTTTTTGAGAATTTTTACGAGGAATTTTTTTTTTGAATTCTATCTTACTGGAAATTTCATCAAAGGTGCAATAAAGAACTCAAGTCAAATGAAAGATGTGTATATTCTGTTGTCTCTAAAATGATTTATATACAGAAACTAAACAATAATTATATAAGAATTGGATAGAGATTTTGTCCATGTTTGTATCACAATGAAAATAATGAGAAATTAATTGTGATTGTTTTATGTACAGTGTGAACCAAAAGTCATCGAGCAGTCTTTAATTTCGAATAACTTTTGATAGGATCAAGATAAATAGCTGCGGATTTCACCATTCAAAAGAAACTCTATGTACTAATCAACAGTGCTGCTTCTTGCCATAGTAATCAATCAGTAGTCGTCGGTAAAATACTGGTAGCTCTATGAAAATTACATCGAAGTTCAATTCTAAAAGGCACGTTAGAATCGTGCACCTATGAACCACGCTCGTCATTGTTGCTATCTAGTGTTGTATCTAAAACTTTCTATCGGGAGAAGATGATAGATTCGGTTATTGACGTTAGTGTGAACCTTGAATACATGAATCGAAGCTACTTTGTTGAATTGAGCTTCTATGTCGTTTTCATAGAATTATTAAAATCTTGCTAAGAATCACTAAGTGATTAATCTATATTGTTGAATAATAGATAGAACTTCGTAGTAACAGACTCTGTTTTGAATGGTAAAAGTCGTAGCTTTTTATCTTGATTCTATCAAAAGTTATTCGAAATTAAAGATTGCACGGCGATTTTTGACTCATCCTGTATAGTAAATCTATTTTTTTTTCTTTAACTTTATCTATTACATTAAAATGTAGCAAAGTAAATTTGATTCATTTTTAATAAATAATTTATTATCAAGATAATCTGAACAAAATTTTGTTCTGTTTTTTTTTTTTTTCTATAATCAAAATAGGCATCAAGTCCAGCATGTACAGAATTAGAAACTGTTGTAATGGATTGGTTAGCAAAAATGATTGGATTACCTAATGATTTTCTTCATTCACATGCTGATACGACTGGTGGTGGTGTAATTCAAGTAAGTCGAAAACAAAAAAAGATTTTCTTTTTGTTTTTTAGAGATTATACAAATTAAATTTATTCTAGACAACAGCATCTGAAGCAACACTTGTAGCATTACTTGCTGCTCGTAAAGAAGTTATTCGTCGTGTTCAAAGTCAATTTCCTTATTTAAGTCCAGCTGAAATAAATGGACGTCTTATTGCTTATTGTTCTGATCAAGCTCATTCATCAGTAGAAAAAGCTTGTCTTATTGGTTTAGTTAAACTTCATCTTGTACCAAGTGATGATAAATTACGTTTACGTGGTAATGCTTTAAGACAAGCTATTGCAAATGATAAAGAAAATGGTCTTATTCCATTTTATGTAAGAAAGAAAAGAAGAAAATATTATAATTTTACTTTTCTTGTTTAGCTTTGTGCAACTTTAGGTACAACTGGAGCTTGTGCTTTTGATAATCTTGTTGAACTTGGTGCAATATGTAAATGTTTTTTTTTTGACATTATTTTGTAAATAAATAATAAATTTAAATAGGTGAAAGAGAAAATATTTGGATACATGTTGATGCAGCTTATGCTGGAAGTGCTTTTATTTGTCCAGAATTTCGACATTTTATGGATGGAGTAGAATATACTCAATCATTTGCATTTAATCCATCGAAATGGATGATGGTTAATTTTTTTTTATTTTTTTTCTAATTAAATTTATTTTCATATATTTAGGTACATTTCGATTGTACTGCAATGTGGTAAAGATAACAAAAAAAAAATTAGATGTAAATTTTATATCGTTAGTTTCATTTTCTTTTAGGGTAAAATCAAGTGCTGCACTTCATCGAGCATTCAATGTTGATCCATTATATCTTCAACATGAAAATGCAGGTGTAGCAATTGATTATATGGTAATATTAATAAAATCATTTTCTTTTTTTCTTTATGTTTATTTATGAATATACGTTTGTTAATGAAACACGATTGAAAAAGGATTATTGAAGAATATAGAGTAGTAATTTACACTTCTCACAGATCACTGCAGATTTTAGCAAAACGTCTTTTCATAGAACAAGCGGATATGCGAAATTTTACACCTTAAAAAGATTTTATTGTTGGTTGAATCACGCATTATCATCTTTCCAATGTCAACATAATCCGAAAAAGTTAAATTTAATAAAAAACTTTTGTTTTTCGTTCGGTACAGTTTTTTGATGTTGAGTTCAAATATGAAGTTTATCTTCAATAGAAGTATTTCTACAAACGAGTTTTATCTTGAACGTCTATAATTCAGCTCTGATAGGTGTTATGAGTGCAGGGACATTCTCTAGAAGTTTCGTCTAACTTTTCGCAGTAAAAATGTTTCCCGAATTCTTACTAGTGGCATTTTTCAATGAAGTTTTCTCTGTATTTTCTGACTGATACTAACAAAAAGAACAAAGACTTTTATGTCATTTAGATTCACCCCTTAAAAAAGTCGTATTTTCGTCAGAATGATCGAAATTAAGATGAACGGAGGAAAAGATCTGATCTCTCATACATAACAAAAAATTTTTGAAGATTTTCGCCATCCTGTATTCGACAAAAACCACCAAAAATCTTTTTCGTTTTATAGATTTTTCGATCGTATCTCCAAGAATTCTCGAAGAAGCTTCAGTGTAGACAATAACATTTTCTTTTTGCTTGAAAGCACGTGTTTATGGCTAGCACCTCTCGTAGTTCTTTTTTATTATCACATAAGAAAACACTTTTATAGACACAGCGCCATTTTTTTAGGGGTTTTTTAACTTGTCATTCAAAAAGTAAGAATTTTAAAAAAGGCCACGAGAATGACTAGCCCTAAATACAAGCTTTCAAACAAAGAAAAAATTTTAAATCTATAGAATGAAGGTTCACAGAGAATTCTTGAAGGTACGATCGAGCTTGTTTGGTGAATATCTTTGTCAAACGTTATGATATAGGACTGAAAATTTTGCCATAGCCTTCCCATATTAGTTCCAACATATCTTGAAAACTTCATGCAATTTGTATTTTCTTGGGCTGAGATCAATCTTTGAGGGAGGGGACCTTGAATAACCCATAGGTCAAATTAAATGTTGTCCTATTTAAGAGGTCCCCTCCCCCCCTTAGAAAATCAAATTTTTCAAGGGAATATCGAAATTGAGTTTTTATCACAGGAGATGCGGTGAAGCTTTCTCTTTCAGAATATATATAGGTTTTTGGAAAATGACCAGATTTTCAAAGACTTATCATATAAAACTTTGACTCTACTACCATATTTTCGCGATTTTTTCACGTGTTTCAGTTTTGGAAAAACTGCGTTGCCACTTGCATTAGCGTTGAGTAGAATACTTTTATATTACCCAGTATGTCAGATGGCGTTAGCTACCTTCATCTCTTACGTAGTCTAAAACGATCCACTGGAATGAATTAATAATATACCATTGTAATATGATTGTTTCTGGAATTGAATGAAAAAATCCAGTTCTAAAATTTCTTTAGCGTTTTTCTCAAAATACGGTTTCCAGACAGAAAAATTGAAATAACTCCGTCCTGTCTCAAACTATAACCAATAATTTTTTTTTTGTTTTAAAGGTCTTAATGAGGGTAAATTTTTGTCCGAACGGATTTTTTATAGTTGGTTCCTGGACTGAGAAAAGTGGGATTTACTGTCGTTGGACCCCCATTTTTTATGCTAATTTTAAGACCATCCCACTAAAATGCTCATAAAAAATGCATGAGACAGAATTTCAAAATTCTGTTCGGACAAAAGTTGCGTACTCACATTGGCTTTAATTTGACACCAACCCGAGCTCTCTACTTCATCTTACGACGAAGTTATATCGATTCTCCTGAAGGTCAAAAATGACCTGTGAATCAGCTGAAAATCCGGTCTAGTGCGACCAATCGATCTGAAATTTTTACCAGAAGCATATCTCTCCAAGATCACTCATTCCTAAAAATTTCAGCCCAAAAGGACCATCTTAAGTGGAAATCGTTTCTGAGGGAGGGGGGGGGGGGCCTTAAACCATCAAAAAGTACACTTTCAATTTTTCATCTAATGTTCGCCTGGATATTCACCGTAACAGATTGTATATCGATAACATCTCGTTATACATATCTGGAGAATAAAATAAAAAGGTGATAAAGAAATGTGTATTCTAAAATATTTTTATACTTTAATTCTGCAACGATTGCATTAATTTTTGTTTTGCTAGCATTGGCAAGTTCCTTTAAGTCGTCGATTTCGTGCATTAAAACTTTGGTTTGTTATTCGTTCATTTGGTGTTGAAGGTTTACAAAAACATATTCGAAATGTAAGAAAATTTTTGTTTTATAAATAAATCTATTTATTATTATTATTATTAAAGTTGATTGCGTGATTTGTTTCTTTTTTTTTGTTTTTTAGAGTGTTCGAATGGGAATATTATTTGAATCATTAGTCAAAAATGATGATCGTTTTGAATTACCAGCTGAACGACATCTTGGTTTAGTTGTTTTTCGTTTAAAAGGTGATAATGAATTAACTGAACAATTATTAAAAGAAATTAATGGTAGTGGACAAATTCATTGTGTACCAGCATCAATTAAAGGTAAATATATAATACGTTTTACAGTAACAGCAACATCAACAAATACAGATGATATAAATCGTGATTGGAAAATAATTCAAATAGCAGCTAGTAAAATTTTACGTCCGTTAGCTAATTTAACACCACAAGAACGACGTAATAAAATAAAAAATCTTCATGATGATTTTCGTATGTCACTTGTTTTATCAAATACACCACATAGTCCATGTTTAATTAATGGAAGTTTTGCTGCTATGCTTCCACTTAATACAAATAATATATATACAATGACACATGAATTACATCAACGTGGATTAAAAAATGCTCTTTTACCAATATCAACACGACGACGAACAAAAAATTTTCTTGGTCAACAAACAATTAATAAACAAATGAGTATGGATGGTTATATGATAAATACTGATCAACAAAAAAATTTATTAACAATAAAAACATCATCATTACCAATAAGTCGACAAGGAAGTTTAGATTCACGTGTTGAAGAAATTTTAGAAAATAATAATATGGATAATAAAGAAACTAATGAAATTTTATTCGTACCAACAATTAATCATACGAATATGAATATAAATATACCAAAAATTATAAAAGAATAAAAGAAAAATAATAAGAAGAAAATTATATATTTTATTTTTATTGTATTATCTTTATTTGAATTATATAAGATAAAAACAAAAACAAAAAAAAAGAATTAATTTTTATTTATTTCATCTTTACAGAATAATAATAAATGTTTGTCTGTATTTGTTAAGTGTCTATTTAAATAAATATTGTTTTGATGAAACAAAAAAAAAAAAAAAAACTAATATATGTAAGATTTTGAATTTGTTTTCAACAATTTATTTATCATCTTTTCTTTCATACATTCAAAATTTTTAGTATGATATTATCTTGCTTTCAATAAAGTTCACCTGAATATTTTTAATACATTATTATTTATCTGCATTTATTCATGAGAAAAAAATATTTTTTTTCCCTGTATTAAGAGAAAAATTTTCCGGATAGATTTAATCATTTTCAATGTTATTTTCTGTATCATTCTTCAAATATTCTAAAAATAAAAAACATCAATTATCTTTTGATCAACCAATAGAAATCATCGATTTTTTTCTTCTAGCATATTAGTATATTACTTAGTTAACAAGCATATAAATGTTTATATATTAATGTATAAAAAAACAGAAAACGATGTGTAATTTAATGAAGCATTTCAATGTCTTTTTTATATTATTAATGAAACTTAATTATTTTTCTATTGTTACTTGAAAATTTTAATATAATAATAAATTTTTCAAATAAATAAATAAATAAATAAGACTTTTTATTAAAAAATTTCTATAAATTTAAATCAAAAAATATATACATTTTATATTTATATTAATAATAATTGTTTATCATTATATTGTTCAATATTTTCCGTCATCCATTCAACTTCAGGATCATTTAATTTTGTTGCTGTTGTTATTACACTAATAAGCATTAAAAAAAGCATAAAACCAATAATACTATACATAATAATAGCTAATGTTAATGCTAATCGTCTTAATCTTTGTACTAAAACAGTACGTTTACGTTTTAAATTTAATACAAGATTAACTTCATTTAAAAAATCCCAAAAAACAGTTCCTTGTTGTACTTCTTGTTTACTAAAATAATAAAGTAAATTTTGTAATGCTAATGGTTCTTCACCAAGACGATCATAAATAAGTGCATCATCAGGAGTAATATGACTTGTATTAAATACTTTTTTTTTTCCATTTTGATTAGATAAAGAAAATTCTTTAATTAAATGAAAATCTTTTTCTTTATCAACATTTTTTATTTCTTCTCGTGCACGTTTTAATTCACGTGTCATTTGAAAACCTAAATATAAATCTGATACTCGACCTTCTTTACCAAGATTATTAAAACCCATAAGACGAATACGATGTAAATTACGACGTACAATTAACCAACGAGAATCTGGTTGAAAAGAATCTGCTGTTAATGGTGCTTGATAATCATCTTTAGATAAAATACTACTTTGTTTTCGAAGAAGACTTGGTGTACGAAATGGTGAAGAAGTTTTTTTTCTAGTTTGTCTATTCAATGGATTATCGATTACATGAATTTCATGTTCTTGTTTTGGAAAACGAACAATGCGTGTACGATGAGGTTGAGCCATTTACCTAGATTTGTAATGATTAAAAAATACATATATATATTATCGTTATTAAAATAAAATTTAAATAGTATAGATAAACTTGAAGACTTTACTGAACTATGTCTAGTTTCTTTTTTTTTTTGTAAAGAGTATAATAGAATAATTTCTTAATATTGATACACTCAATCAATTTCTATCTTTACTCTTCTTTAATATATTTTTATTAAATAATAATAATCAATTGTTTACATATATAGTTGTGAATATACTATCAAACAAATCAATAATAATTGATTTGAGTATTACGATTAAGATAAAACGACATTCTATAAACTTACCTGTATTATTGAAAATCCTATTTAACTGTAAATTATGATAAATGAGCAGGCTTAAATATACATATATACTTATGAAATGAAAAAAGTTACAACTGACAAGTTATTAGATATGATACTAATGTACGTCTACATACTCAAGGTAGACATGGTATCCTTTATGACATATCACGCGAATAAATATTTTGTGTATCGATTCATTACTATGCGCATAAAGTAAGGAAAGGTAAAAAAGAAAAATTGAAAGAGAAAAAAGAAGAACGAAATATTATTCATGAATGAATAAATAGTTAACACAAATTATGCGTAAAACATGAAGAATACATTTAGAAAAAAAAATTAATATGATTGTAATGTAAAACCTTTTTTTAATAGATATTTGTTTTGTTTTGTCTTTCGTTCGTTTTATTCAATTGGTTGTCGTGAATAGTTAACAATTGATTGAAAGAATAGATGAAATTTATAAAGAGAGAAAATGTCATTTTTTTTTTCTTTTTACTAAAATTATATTTAGAAAAGCATGACATACTTATTTGAATCAAATAACAAACACTTACTCATTATCGAATGTAAATAAATCAAAGATGATTAAAAAAAAATGTTTCGAACTATACTTTCAAATTTAAATTCAATGTTAAGTACTTTAAAAGAATATCGAGTCAAGAACGATGTCGGACATAAACCTATTCTGAAAAGATCTATATTTATTTTTTCTAAAATGATCAACTATAAATGGTATGTAAGAATATTGATATAATTAAAGATTGGAGCATTTTAGCCAAAAAAA
>CAJNOL010002362.1:0-24872 GCA_905250125.1 Rotaria sordida | reverse complement strand
TAAGAATATTGATATAATTAAAGATTGGAGCATTTTAGCCAAAAAAAAAAAAGATATTTGTTTTATTAGAATGTTAAACATGTATTTAAAACTTGTTTTTTTCATTGACATAATTCTTCGTATGACATCTAAATTTTACTTTTTGAAAACTAAACAAATACAAATTTAATGTCCTTCAGAGAAAAAAGTAAGTCTTGATATTTTAATGAAGACAACTAGATTACATGAAGAATCCTGAAGTTCAGAATTCTTAGCAGAGTTGGAACCGGACAATTTTTTTCTGTCCGATCCGATCCAACCAGCAACCGGCTTGATGAATTTTACAATCAAACTGGCAAAAATCCGACGAAAATCGCCGACGATGAAAGTATCTGTTTACATAAAATGGTGGCGAAAAGGAATTGAATATTTACGTGTAGAAATCTGAACCATGGGTGATCACTTTACATTTACGAATGTTTGATACATCCAAAAGTCAATTTTGTAAATTTAAATTTATTTTAAATTTGAATTTGTTTAAATTATTTAAGTTTATTGAAATCCAGTTTAAATCAATTTAAATTCATTTAATTGGATTTCAATTCATTCACATTAATTTATATAGAATTTAGATCTAGTTAAATGAATTTTATTTCGTTTAAATTGGATTTATATTGATTGAAACTGAATTTAAAATTTATGTAAATCCAATTGATATTTACAAAATTTGAATTTTAAATAAATTAACAGAAAATCGCCATCCCTAATTCGAACTGAAAACTAAAACTGGAGAATGAAACTCTCATCATCACATTTTATAGCAAGGTGCGACAACCTTATGAGTTCGATATCGATTTATATTAATTACTTAGATCAAATTTCTTTTTTCATCTTAATTTCAAAAAACGAAGTTTATAACAGATCTGATACAAAATTGTAAATATTTATTTTTCTTGATTCAGACAGTTGTCTAAGTAGAATAGGAAAATAAATTATTTGATCTAGATTAAATTGAGTGATACGCGAAAAAGAAATCGATAGAGTTATAAAGAGAACAATCAATCGTTTATAGTCAAGTTAAAGACAAGATATCTATTGAGTCTTTTGCAAACACATTCTTCTGACTTGAAAATTTCATAAAAACACCGTTTTTAGTAGAGAAAATTCTTGCATGCAAACAACAATTTTGTAATGATGAACTAGCAAAAATCCGGTTCCAACTCTGATTCGTAGTAAGTTCCTGAGAACATATAAAGGGACGCTATCTGTGTGACAACAGTTATCCATGCTGATATCTCTTTTTTATTATTCTTTTCATTCGTTCGTGATTATCGACACATATATATATCGATGACTTGTTAATTCTATTGTGTTGAATTGCTGTTCTTAGGATCATCGTCTTATCTCCGCTATAGGAATAGTGACCAAAACGATTTTCTTCATTTATCTATCCATAAATTTAGATCGATTCATTCCAGTAGAGTTTTAAGTACATACTAGTATCAATGATTTGCTTTTATTAATGACTAAATTTCGATATGCTTCGATATTAGAGTCCTGAAACTCAAAAAATCCCATTTGTTCCGTCCTATGAAACAATCGGGATTCTTCCGAATTTTTCAATTCTTATATCGAAACATTTCATACACTTTAAATTTTTATTTGTATGTCTTAATATTTAAATAAATAACAGAGAACTAGATTTCTACTCAAGTAAATCCTGAATAGAAAAGGCAGTTGACTGCAAGTGTCCGAATAATGTCAGAGTGCATCCTATACGACATCTTCTATTTCTAAATTTTAGACTTCCGCAGAAAAGCACATAATAAGCTTCAGTCGCATTCGACTATCTTGGCTTAGATGACAAATTAAGAGATGATCAATCTAAATCAACTATTCCCATATAAGGAAACTGTTGCATGTAGCATCTGAAATATCAATGGTCTTTTTCAGATTGAGTCATGTATGACCATATAAGAAAGTTCTCGGACGGAATCGAGTTTTTGAAAAACGGATTTCAAGTGCACACTCGTCTCATTCCTAAATAATGGTTAAGTGTGAAGAACGAGTGGTTAACTTGAACTGTGACTAATACATCGAGAAGAAAGATGATCAACCAGCTCAAAGAAGAATTTGTCATGGCAACTAAATAGATGAGAAGCAATAAGTCGGCTACTGTATTTTGTCCAGTCAGACGTCTTTCAGTTAACGGAACATTTTGAAAAACTTTTGTGATGGAAACATGAAAAAAGTTTGTCCCGCAAGACAAAAGTGGCATTATCGTCAATCCTCATTTTACTATTGAAGCTTTTTAAACACTTTTCATATTCAAGATTATGTAGGATTCCCTTGAATTCCAGCATTCTACTATTCATCCCTTGCGTACAAGTCATTTTTCAAACACAATACGTATATTTTTCCATTTTTGCATCGATAATCTTACTTAAGAAACTGAATCTACTGTGATTCTAACGTGATTGATAAATTCCAACAAGATTGTTAAAATATATTACTGCAAAAGTAGCGACGGCGCCAACAGGAGAGGAGGCTGAGTCGCTCGAGTTTTTTTAAAAATTTTACTGAGAATCGATAATGTTTTGTTCTGATTTTGCAACAAACCGTTTTCTGAATTTTCTATTGGTTGTTCGCTACAATCATGCCAAAAAGCATTCTGTCTTCTTGAGGTTAAATGACAACCTTAAGAAATCCACTCTAACAAATGTAGGACTACAGAGTCATTTTTACTTTTTTCTAATAAAAGACCACGTAATGATGAATCTGAAATAGAATTGAACATTATTAATCCATTTGCTTTATCATCACCTGAATTTCAAAACCTTCCTTCTTCTGGCGCCGTCATTACTAACAAGTCTGATGTTTATATAGAACATTTGATGTGAATAGTTTTCATATTATTTTGTTCATCTATCAAAATTGTGAATATCTTAAAAAACGAATATTCCAGTCTAGGCTCACTATGGATGCATAATATTTTAAATTTGTTAGTTTGACGGTGAAAGTAAAGATTTTAATGTTTCATTGTTAGATGTGAATTATTTTGTTTATGAAAATAGATATTATAAAAAAATTCGTGATGGAATTATAGATTCAGAATTTATACAAGTATTAGCAAATAATTATTTATTTACTGGAAGGGGAAGATGAAACATTACATATAATGAACTATATCGACGATATGAATCCTCAACAAGAGAAAAGAATAATTATTATTTTGATTTTCAGATATATTGATGATATCTTTATGACTAGTAGAACTCATCAGATCCAGGTCCAAAAATTCTTGAACTCGATAGACTCTAATGACCATCAATTTATCAGCTATTGAAATCAAAATCCAACTTGAATAATCCAAAAAAAGCTGTGAATAAAGACATTGATGCAATAAACCACTTGATTAAAATTATATTTTATCGTATACAATATCAGATCATTCGTATCATATTCATCGTAATATTCTTTACGATGCATTATTACGTGCTGCTCGTCTTTACTCTAATATATATGATTTTGATATGGAATGTGTTCGTAACTGATTCTTCATCTAACTTTATTTCTAAATATTTTTATCATTTTTTAAAATATACAATGCATTGCCGATTTTAAAACAATTGGATGAATAAGTTTATAATCAGATACATCGAAAATGACTTCATACACTTCCGCGACGTGAAATACAAATGAAAACAATGATTCAAGATAACCAACAACTTCCAACTATCCGAAAGTCAAAATCTTGGGATGAAAATTCGAAATTTATATTTGAAAGTTGACTAATACATGAACTGAAACCAGTATTTTCTTCAAACTACGATCCAACCCTAAATTTGATCTGACCAGCTATTTCCTTACATCTCACTGTAAATAGAATAGGGGAAAATAGAGCATGAAATTCTGAACATTTGTACCTATTTTCGTCAACTAAATAGTTTTAGGTGGATCTATATCATTTTTAAACGTTTACGAATAATAACTATGGTGCCCGTAATTTTTCTATTATAAACTCAAAATGAAAATTAATAGAGCAAATCAACATAGGTTTTCATGCTCTACTAATTCACATAATGATCATATTTAGCATTCACTTTTATCTTAGATTATATAGAATCATACCGACATGATATCGTACTTGTCTGACCCAACATTAACTAATTGGTGGAAATGATCGATATGTGAAGCATGAAAACCTATGTCGATCAATCCTATCATTTTTCGTGTGGGACTTAGAATAGAAAATTTATGGGTACATTAGTTATTATTCGAAATGTTCCAAAGTGATAGATCCTCCTAAGGGGAGCACGACTATTGTGTGCAGACAATTGTGTGAATGGACAATTGTGTGTTAGATAGTTGGGTGTAGGCAATTGTGTGCAAAATGACTGTGTATGTATTATGCGTAAATAAATATTTTTCTCAAAAAAGGCAATGAACAAAAGAAAAGTAATCAAAATAACAAAAATAATTCACGATGAACCAATCAGTGAACAATTATAATATGAACGCATGAGCAATCGCTTTTAGTTTTTGTATATTATCTTTTGTAAGACTTTTTAAAAACCATAAAACTTTGAATGTCGTTTGTTGAGTTTCGATTCTCATTGGTTTTAGTGTGAGACTCTTTTACTAGTTGAGAAATTTCACTGTCTACATATGATTGTTCTGTTTGAAGATTCCTCGAAAAATTATCAAAATCCAGGATGGCTGAGTCTATGATATTGGTAAGTCATCGGTATCACCCCCGATGGCGTTGTTTATGTTTTCGAATTGATTCCTCAACAAATTGTGTAATTTCTAAAATCTGATTGGGAGTGTTGAAATTGCTCTTCTTTTCTGGTTTCGAAGCTTCCTAGAGCAATAATCTTCACAATAATTGTAAAGTGGATTAAGGCCTGAAATTTATAAACCACAAGTATCTTTAAATGATGCATAGATATCATTTTCATGATCTTGCTTTTACTAGTATTAGTCAGTGCAAATTAAATAAATTGATGTGCATATCATTGTCTGTTCTCATAATTGTCTTACACACAATTTTTTATTCACACAATTGTCCTACACACAACAGTCATAGACCCCTCCTAAGATCAGACAGAAATATACAGAATTTCATGTTCTATCTTAAGTGAGATATAAGAAGTGGCAGATTTACGATCTTATTCAGTGATGTCTTTTGTTGAGTTTAAATTGTTCACGATCGATTTTTTTCTTGCTAAAACTTTTTTTTGTGTATTTACTAAATATTTTACTTTTCTCTTATAGCAAAAAAAATTTCTCGAACTCACATATATTCATCTTGTAAATTTTCAAAAATATTTATCTTTAATTTCCTGTCATTTAATTAATTTTTATCGATCAATACACAGACACACATATATATGTAAACAAAAAAAGAAATTCAGTTATGGCTTATATATTGAATTTATTGTTTGAAGTTCTTTTGAATCATGCCATTTTATATCTTCATCAGGAATATTTTTATACATTTGTCTTAAATTTGATGTTGTTGTTAATACACTTAATATCAATGAAAAAAACATAATAAGAATAAGAATACAAATAATTAATGTTATAATTAATGCAACTTTTCGATAAACAACAACTTGATGCATACGTTGTCGATTTGTATGTAATACAGCATTAATATCAGATAAAAATGAATAAAATATACTACCATATGGTACAGGACATTCTTTACTAAAATAATAAAGTAAATATTGTAAAACAATTGGTTCTGAACCAAGACCAGCATAATAAAGACCATCAGTTGATCGAATATGTGATACATTATAACGTCGTATATGTGTTTCATCAATAGGTAAATCAAAATGATGAATAGGTCTAAAATCTTTTCGATATTGAATAGCACGAATTTCTTCTTCAGCATGTTTTAATTCACGTCTCATTTGAAAAAAAAGATACCAATCTCGAAATGGTTGATCAACAGCTGACATACGTTTAATACAACCCCAACTTCGAATTTTATGTATATTATGACGAACTATATGCCATTTTGATTCTGGAGATAATGAATGACATGTACGTGGTGCTTGATAATCATAATCTGAAAGTAATGGTATTGTTGCTGATGTTTTTCTTAAAGATGTAGATGAATTTATAATCCCAGGTGATTCTTTTTCATATTCGGGAATTTTACGTACGATTAAGTTTGAACGATTTGACATTTTAATCTTAAATTAAAATAATAAAAAAAAACAAATCTTCTAGTAAATAATTTAGGCTATAGAAATTTCTTTTTCATAATATTTTTATCATATCAGAGGTTATTCATGTAGTTATACATGAACGATTTAATAATACATTAACTATCAATCGATTACATAATAAATATGTAATATGAGTCGACATCATTCGTAAGCAAATATGATTCAAGTATTACAAGATGGCATTGTTAAACATATACTATCTTCTTTAAACCTTACTATCCACAATTAAATTTTAATCAAAATTTATTTAACCCTTTAAGTCTTGGTGGTACACATATGTACCACTTTGAAAATTTTCTAATCATCGAGTTTTTCAGAACCTTGGAGAAATATTTTCAATAAATATTAGAAGCTGGTAGAGACCTGTACAAGCTTGCACGAATGATAGGGTGCATGAATGGGACTAAAAAGTGTATCGTACCAAGTTTCTTTAGTCCGAAAAAAGTTTTAACCCATAAACTGGTCTTTAAAAATTTTTCATTGATTTTCCTTTTCTTCAAAATCTATATCCATGAGATATATCTGAGGTACTGTGATAGACAGTTCAGTACGTTGCAAAAGATTAAATTCATTTGTTTTATTTCCATCAGTTCTGAACAAGAGAATTATCTTCTGTACACACAATACGCAATATCTATATGTGTGTCCGAATATTGAGTCAGCATAGGTTATTCATATAGAAGCCAACGATTTGACCAATTTAGTACTCAAGGATATCTAGAATATGAGTCGTCTATTAGTACTGCACTCGTAGGTAATTATTGAAGTAGAAAAAGAGTAGAAAGACCTTCGGGGATAAATAATTAGAAGAAGAAACGCATTGAAAAGAGAATAAATAACACAGAAAGTTCAGAAGAACTACAATTTTTGACTCATATGCCAAAAGCTATTTTCAACTTATCGTCAGTGTGCTTATTATAGCACAAAAGAAATGGAGAAGAGGACGAACATAATTTGTAACTTTTGTTGTGTCAATCTTTGCGTTAAAAGTCGTTTTTTGTTGTATCATCAAAACTACTTGTATTAATAATGAAATAAATAAATGTTTCAGTAATTATAATAACAAATTTTTTACTAAACTGCAACAGTAACAAAAATATTATAATTTTCATGTGATCATGTGCTTTTTTTAATTGTAATTTAACCACATGCTTCCTAATATCATCTAGTTAGTTTATATCAAGTTTCATCAAATTTTAGCTCAGAAAAAAAATTCAGGACACAAAGGGTTAAGAATATTAAATTAATAACTCTTAAAATACACAAAATATCGTCATGAAAAGTAAACAAAGTATCCTGAATAGAACATATAATTCTACTTCTAGCAGAATCATTATTTTTTCTTTAGAAAAAAAAAAAACTTGAAAAATTTTAATTGATTTCAATTACATATAAATCAATCTCTCTTGCATATTTATTGTATCGTTTCAAGAAAAAAATTGAACGAAAAAAAAATTTTTAATTTTAAAGATGTTAAGTATTATCCGATCCAAAATAAAAGGCAGGTTAATATTTTTCTAATAACTTTTGATAGGAACGAGATAGAGAGCTGCAATTTTTACCATTTGAAAGAGCGATGTTCAAACCATTGATCGGTATAGAACTCATTAAGATGAAAGATGCTTTTGTATACGTAAGTCTGACCAAAAGTTCTAAGAACATTAAATAGTAATGGAAAAATAATGAGATATTTTCAATTTTATTTTATCAAATGCTGAGCATAGTTGCCATGATTATTTATGTCCGGGTCAATGCGTTCTAACAATTTAATAAAAGTTTTTTTGACCTCTTTTTCTAAAAAAATTTTAGCTACCTTGGATACCATATGAGCTAATGATGTTTCATTTATTTAATCACTTAAACTACATTCGATAGAATTAGTTAGCTAAAAATTATATAGTATCAGACCTGGTGAATATGTTGGGTATGACATTATATTGATGTCTTCTTCTGTCATAGAATTAATGACATTGGATGATTATGAAGTAAACGACGATCGTCAAGCAATTTTGTACATTTTGAATCTAATGTCCATTTTTTTTCCATATTTCATTAACAAAAGGCTTCGGGCAATTTTCAATATAATAATTATGATCTACAGTCTTGACTTTATCTACGCTTAGGTTTATTTGATTTAAAGAATATACTAAACAAAGTTTTGGTTAAAATCTATTTTTATGAACAACAACCTTTGACAATTCATCTTCAATAAGCCAGTTAGCATTAGGTGACTTATGGCTAACCTATCTAAAATAAATCGATATCACATTACTAGTAATGCTAGAATGCAACTGACATGATCGAACAAAATTCCATTAAATTTTTAAAACAAACGAAATATAATTAGCTCATGTGGTATCCAAGGTAGCTAAAATTTTTTTAGAAAAAGAGGTCAAAAAAACTTTTAATAAATTATTAGAAAGGATTGTCTCGGATATAAATAATCATGGCAACTATGCTCAGCATTTGATAAAATAAAATTGAAAATATCTCATTATTTTTCCATCACTATTTAATCTTCTTAGAACTTTTGGTCAGACCTACGTATACAAAAGCATCTTTCATCTTAATGAGTTCTATACCGATCGATGGCTTGAACATCGCTCTTTCAAATGGTAAAAATTGCAGCTCTCTATCTCGTTCCTATCAAAAGTTATTAGAAAAATATTAACCAGCCTTTTATTTTGGATTGGATAATAGTACATTGTAGCGTACTATATAAAAGGAGAATTATAAATAAATTTTCCCGACTACTACGATTAAATTGATTAAGATATGAGAGTTTCTCGAGATATGTTAGAATCTTTAAGAATGTGCGTAGAAAATTTTCATGCGCAATATTTAAATGTAAGTATGAGTGAGACAAAAGTTCTGCATTAATTTTGTTTTTGATGTAGCTCTCTAATGAAATCTCGTAGAGATGTCATTTAATCTGATCGCTTTTATTTTTACTCTTCTAATCCGGGTTTTACAAGGTACGGATAATGAAGTCTTGTAAGCGTTTTGTATTTTTATAATGGTTAAAACAAACTCTTTAATGATATTATCTAATGTCTGCATTTTTCATCACACTTGATTACAGTCGGAAAAATAAATTCTATTCAGATAGAGATTGTCAGAAATTATATATTTCATATGAAAATCAAAGCTTAATGAGTTCTCTATCGCACGACATTATTAGCAATAGAATACAGATTTTCTGTGTGATTTCCAATCAAACATTTGTTTTTGTATCGGAAATCATAAACCCACAAAAATAAAATTTTTTAATGATATACTCTTCTGTTTATTCTCTTATATGCTAGACCAATTCTTCTAATACTACATAAAAAAGTTCAAACAAATATTTTCAGATTAAAATATTATCAGCAAAGTTGCAAAATCCTTTTTCAATGCTTTCCATTCTAAAGTCTCTATCATTTGTATATTTTTTGCACTAGACACTTTACTCTTTCTAACAAACGAAAAAGATGAAATCTCTACGATATTCCATTACAGTGCTATATCAAAAACAAAATTGATGTAGAACTTTTGCTCGACCCGTTATATCATTTGATAGAGTTCGGTCACGCTCTCAGAATGATGTATAAAAGATTTCTGGATCTGCTTGTGGCACCACTTCAAATGAAAATCCTTGTATAAAAACGAACTCTGCATGTTTACTAAAACTAGGTAAATAGGATGCGATATCTAATCTTTTTACGATAATTTTTTGTAACAAAATAAGTACATTCTATAAATAGCGCATAGGAAGTTGATAGTCCTTGAAGATTGATATACAATGCATTGCATTTGTTTTTATTTTCTAGCGTAGCTTTCATCAAATAATTTCACGTGACATTTTTCCCAATAATAATATGTTTTCGAGTATTAATATCTTCAACAACCGTTGACCACAATGAGTAGATAAAATTTCATCTCAAACTATCATATATTAAGAGAGTTATAAATCAAATTAAATGATAAATCTCACGTAATCGTTAATGTGACAATCAATTTTTCACGTTTTTGTTGCAGACTTTTTCTTAACAAGAAACAAAATAATTTTCTCATTCTATTGATTGACCTTCATTTTAACATTACTCCAACTATTATTACATGAATCAACGTCATTTTTTAATATCGTGTGATACAAAATCGAACAATCATTATATATCTAATATTCGGAAAAACTTATAAGAAAAATTGTGATGAAAGCACTAATGAATGTAGAGTATTTACTATAAACTCACCAACTTCTGAAATTCAAATGATAAATAATAAACCTTAGTATTATTATTATTATTCTTTTCTTAAATTATATAAGAAAAAAAAGGAGATCAGTTTAAAAAATTCAACATACTTAATAAACTATATATTATGTTTTATGATGATAATAATTAAGATTTGTTGTTAAAAGGCTTCCTGTTTTGATTTGTCTTAGTACAATAACTTCTCTTAATCCAACAAAAAAAAAAACAGAAAAAATTTTACATTTGTTAAATAGACATCGACATACCTGCCTACGTCAATAAATATATTATGCCAATATAATAGAACAAACTCAACGGTTTTTGCTTTTTTTGGTTGATGAAAAGAAAGAAGAAAAAAAAACTTGCTGCTTCTCTTTTCATTTATAACGAGAAAAAATTATTTCTTCATTGATGATATATGTACATAATTCTATGATATACACATATGATATTTCTCTTTAAATAATCCAATGGGAAAATTAAGTTAAGAATAGAACATTTTTTCTCTAACTATATATAGATTAGCGCTTATTTATTAATTATTCGAATATTATTGTTGATGACAATAGAATTAAGAAGCATAACATTGAAAGTAAAAAAAACAAATAGAAAGACTGATTATGACGTCAGAGTTAGTTTAGTACACGGTCAAAAAAACAATGAAGATTTTATACGCAAAATTAAATCATATTACGATAAATTTATGCAATTAAAAAAGAAATTTGATACATAAATAAAATAGATTGTTTTTTTTTTTTTATATGATGACATTCTGTTATTGCACAATAGTATGATTCATTATTAGGGTACAAAAGAAAATGAAAACAATTTTTTTGTTTTGCTTTTATAAATATTAACCGAAGCAAATAATATGAAGGAAGGAATAATTATTTTAGGCGGTGCTTTCAATCCAGTACATACACAACATATAGCTTTGCTTTGTCTTGTTAAACAAGAACTTGAAGTTAATGGTCAATGGAATATTTTAGGTGGTTATTTAGCTGTTGCACCTGATGGTTATGTTCGTCATAAATTACATTCACGAAATGAACGTACAATTAAATTAAAACATCGTTTAGCACTTATTCATGAAGCAATTAAAGATATACCATGGTTAATAAATAGTCCATTTCAAGAAGAAATGTTAAAACAACATGATGGTTCAGCATTTGCACTTAGTCAACGTTTAAAACGTTTATTAAAAAATGATAATATTCAAATTATCATTCTTACCGGTGGTGATCGAATGATAAGCAATGGTATTCCAATTTGGCGAAGATCATTTCCGAATAGACTACCTGTTATTCGTGTTGGTGTTGAACGAATTATGAACGATAATAATAATAAATTATTTGAATATTGGCAACAAGATCTTAATAAAAATCTTATTCTTAATCCAGAAGAATTTATTCTATTAAATCTACCTATTCAATCTGTTAGTTCATCAATTGTTCGTATTTATCTTAATCAATGGTTTAATGCAAAAGAAGATTCAAAAAAACAATTCGATATAGAGAATGATTTAATAAATATAAATTCTTTTCTTCATTCATCTGTGATGAATTATATAAAAAACAATCAAGATGATTTATACATTTGATATTTAAATTTTCATTCTCTTACATATATATATATATATATATAATAAATCAAAACACAAAAAAAAAAAATAAAAAAATTTACATGAAAAAAAAATAAAATTATTAAGACTCTACACCGTTAGCTTGATTAAGATTTTTATTCAATGTTTTTGTAGCTATATCACTCCTAAAATTAAAAAAGTGAGATTAAAATATATCAATAATCTATTATACATACATCATATCAATAACCCAATCACGAAAAAATGGTAATAATTGATCATCCATTGCTGGAAGAACAAGAAGACGCTGATAAAACAAAAAAAAAATATTCATTAGAAAATAAATCATTTTGTTTAAAAAAAAAACTTACTTTAATTTCATCTCGAATTTGTGATTCAAGAAAATCATGAATTAATGTATATGAATATTTACTTTCACCAAATACTGGCGTTACTTTAAGATTTAAATCAGGCATTTCAGAAAAACCAATCCTAAATATGATAATATTCTTAATAAATATAAAATAATATATTAAATTATTTTTTTTTGTCTTACCATATACGATCACTTGGTGGTGGTGGAATATTAATCTTATAAAAAAAAATAATAAAATGAACTAAAATTTATATCAAAATTAATTTACTGTCATAATGCCATTAAAATTCATTAGTTCAATAATTGCACCAACATCAGCATTTGATAATTTTTCTATAACACCAGCAACAGGTTTTAAAGCAGCAAATCGTTGAAAATGTTTATTTCCAGCTACTTTTGTTAATATCAAACCTAATTTTCGTGCAGCCGCACTAAAAAATAAATACAAAATATAGATATATGAAAAATAATATAAATAGTTACTTTTCAGGTATGTCAGGATCTTTAGTTAATAATTTTTGTTTTTGAACAGTATCTTCATTATCATCATCTTTATATACAACTTGACCTGAACGATGTTGATAATACATTGTTGGATCACTAGTTGTATTTGTATTAAGTAATCTTTGAAGAACTATACGAGTTCGAATTGTAATTCTAAAAGAAAAATAATTTACATATCAATACAATTGCATTAGAAAGAATATGAATAGAATCTATTAAAGTTTCACAATAATAATAGAATTAGTATTTGTATATTAAGAATGAATATAAGATGATGAGGAGGAAAAAAGACTTTGTTAAAGTTGTTTTTAACAATAAAGAACAAAATGAGACATTGCCATATTTTCTAAAACTTTTCATTAAAAAACTTAAAAGTAATTTATCAAAAAATCGCTTTTTTAGTGATACTTTTAACTCAATAGAAAATGTGGTGACGCCTTATTTTATTCAGAATTTCATGTACCCCCATTTGACTTCATATAATCTCATGTTACACTATCGTCGGTATAGTGCATATTGTAGGGAATGATTTTTATCCGGTTTCAATCACATAGAATGACTATGAGAAGTGAGTAGCTTAGTCTCATTGATATCTACTTCTGTACATGATATAGAATTGTAGGATATGATCTCTTATAATACTAACAAAAATCATCATTGTAATTACTACACATCAATATATTCATCGAATCATATTATAAATTTTTCCATTAAAGGATCCTTCTTTAACAAGAGTGAATTTTGATCAAGCTTGTCGATTTTGTGATGAGATTTAAGGATATTACATAGGTTTTGTCTTAAAATAGCGCTTTTGATTTTTATGTTTCCATGCATTTAAGATTTCTCTGCCATTTTAAACTTTAGAAAGCTGAGCTTAGTGTCAAAATGAAAGCACAAGCTATTTCTTAACAGAGTCAGATTTTTTTAATTTCCTCATTAATGTCTGCACCTATACTCCTTGGATTTTTCATACTTCATCAAAGAAATTTTCTAAAAAAAGAAGCTAAGAGACAATTGAAAAAAAAAATCAGGCTCTGTTAAGTTGTAGCGCCACATTTTAAAACCAGCCCGATCTTTCTAGCATTTGAAATTTGGAAAGCATGGAAGCCTAAATTTTAACTCATAATCTTTAGCTAACTCTTCTTAGATTCAATGTATTGAGCTGAAATTTTTACTGTGAGGTATCTAACTTTGTGTTTTCTTTTTTTCAAACATTCATAATAATATAAAAATTTTCGAATGTTTTAATAATTAAACTTACTTGAAACTACCTCGATAGAAAAGAAATAAATTAAACCAAAGTCCTTTATTATTCCATTGCATTGGTTCAACTTTAAGAATAATAGGAAATGTATTACCCATATCAATTGTTTCAACATGTAGATCTTCAAGTACACTTACCTAAAGATAGAACAAAAAAAAAACAGAACTAATTTTTGCATAATAATAATAATAATTTCAATACAAACTTACAGCAAGTTCTTTTAATTTAAGTTCAATTTTTTCTTTTAATAAATCTTTAAATAATGATTCTTGAAAAATATCACAAAAAAGTCGACGTACAAGAAAATTTAATGTTATAGCTGCTTCATTAAGACAATCAGATGAATTAAGTATACGATCAAGATTTTCTTGTTGTTTACGAAATTTTTTCTTTAGTGATCCTGTACGTTGTAAATTAGATGAATCTTTATCTGAATCTTTATCATTTTGTTTTTTATCTTTTTCTAATATATCTGTACGTAATTCTTGAGCACCAATACGAGCTTGTGTCATATCATTAATAATATCCATTTCATTGATTTGAATTTTTTCTAGTGATATTATATCAGAATATGATGATCCAATTGATTCATCGGATTTTTTTCGTTTGAAATTGTCAGTATTAATTTTATTCGATTGTTTTGAAGAAATAGAACGAGAACTTAATGTTGAAATATGTGTATCAGAACTACTTGAAGAAATTGAATGAAATGTTGGTGATGAATTATTTAATGAACAATGAGGACCTTCAATTTCTTCTTTATTTTTACGTGAAGCAAATAATAATCTAAATTTAATAAAAGAAATATAATGAAACAGAAATATAAAGATATTTTGTATACTTATAAAACCAATCTTCTTTATCAGGACAAGTTTCAAAGAAAATACTTAATGTTGTTTGAGAATTATTAAAAAATTCTTCAACATCAAATTTTGATTTTTCATAATTTTGTTTATTAGTTATTTCTTTATTTAATATTTCTGTATTTTGTATTACAATAGGATAATCATTTACCCAATATTTTATACGAGATAATGTTGCTTCAGGAACAAGTATCAATTTAGCATCTAAAATTAAAAAATTTAATTATTCTCAAGATTTTTTATCATGGAAGACTTGGCACAGACGGAAACTGCTTTGCTCTCTTTGTTTTTGTCTATCCAAGGAAGTGCGTGCCTGTATCATACCAACTATAGACAATAGAGCTTACCGCGTTCACAACTTTTGAACTCAGATCTGATATAGTCTCGAATCTCCGTTTGTTCCGTCCTGCAAAACATTTTGAAAATAGGACTCAGAAGTCGAGCCGCTCGCCAAAAATGTTTATCATCTTCGCCTCGTGTTTTATCTGAAATCTGCTAGCGATTGAATTTATAATTAATTGTGATCGAAATGAAAGTGTCATTTGAAATCTTCTATAAATAGATTACCTTTAATTAAATATTCTCGATGACCAACAAATCTAATTTCTTTATCTTTTTTTTCTTCTGTTTTAGCTCTTGTTGGTAATTGAATAATAAGATGATCATTATCAAGACACATAACAACTGGATATCGTATAAATTGTTCATCTTGATCATGATCATATTGACCAAAAACAATTTCACAACATATCTAGAAATGAATTAATATATTTGAGATTTTTTTTCTTTCTTATTTAAATCAAAATCTTACAGGTAAACTTTTATATTTATCTATTTTAGTTATTTTTTCTTGAAGTATAGATTCTAATTCTGGAAAATCTATCCATTCGTGTGCATTTAATTCATTAGATTTGGTATTAAGATACATTCGTATAATAATATAAGCAATAGATGAAGCACATATAAAACCAAGAATAAAACCACTAAGAAGTGGTGATATTGGTTTCCATAATATGATTATTATTGAAATAATACCAACAATAAACTAATAAAATAAAAGAATTAAAATAAATAAATAAATTTAAATTTATTTTCTTTTTTCTAATTCATACCGATATTGGATAAATTGTATCACGTTTAAAATTCGATTGTGATTCAATAGTATGTTGACGAAATTTTGGTCCAGCTAATAACATAGTGAATTTTCGTTTATTTTGATCATTATTTATAATATTTGATTTAATTGTTGTTTCAATTAAATCAGGTTTTTTAATAACATAATCATCTGAACTACTTTCATTAAGTACTCCACTATGACTACGATTCATTCCTTGACGTACATTATTTATAATCATATCTTTTGCTCGTTCACTATTTTCTGTTGAAAATATATCTTGAAATGAATTACTAAGAATAGTTTCTGTTGTTGGAATACTTGATGGTTCATTTAATGCTTTTTTTGTACTAGTTGTTGTTAATTGTGATGTTGAAAATGAACGTTCTGGAGTCGAATTATCATCACCTATTCAATTAAAAGATATACAAATGAGTTTGTTTTTCTTGTATATATATATATATATATATACATTGAAATACAATATGTTCGTATTTTACAATGTATTTTTTGAAACGTGATTAGAATGTCAAACATGATTTTATTCCAAAGGGAGCAAATAATTAATATATTTCCATGAAAATTGAATTAATAATATCTATTCTTAAATCTCAAGGGAGAAAGATTGAGATTTAGTCATTTTTCAGTCTATTTAATATGCATTAAATCATTCCGTGGCAGTTCATTTGTGATCATTAATCGATCTTTCGAGAAGGTCTAGAACAATAACTAATGATAAAATCATCTTAAATAATGATATGAGAAAATATAGAAGTTCGACATATTCAATTGAATCGGTTATATTTAGCTCTATAGGAAAAAAAACAGTGATAAATAGATAGTTCTTAGATAGACATATGACATATCTGTAATACAATAATATATTTGATTACAATATGATACATTTCCTTTATGAAAATTCTTGTCATAGATTTATCTGATTAACAGTACGTTATTAAAATGATGAGAACAAACAAATACAATATTTTAATTCAAGAGAAAGATTCCATTACATTTAGAATTCTTCATTCGTAATTTAAAAAATTTATACGTCGTTTCTTTTTTGTTTTTCTTTTAAATCAAATATAGAATAGAAAAACAAAAGAAAACAAGAACAGCTGGAAATGCAATAAAAAATATACGATTTATGAAATAATTTCTCTTCTTATATCTTACCCGAAGCATGTCTTTGACGAATTTCAATTGGTGTTGATGATTTTTTTTCAATAGTTAATGAATCTTCTGATTGATTTGGACGTGTTATAAAATGTATTTGATTATTATTAGCATTAATATGTGATTGTTTACGACGTTCAATATTATCAGCAATATCTTCTTTAATAGTGTTTATTCTTTGTCCAAGTTTTTCAAAAACACTACTAGATTTTTTTGAATGATCTTGATTATGTGTAATCATATTATTATTTTTATTGGCAAAATTGCCAAATGTTGATAATGAAGGTATTTCAGATAATCGACGATATGTATTTGTCTAGAATTATAAGGAAAGAATATATATATATATATATATATATAATCAATATTTTGCATTATTACATCTGATAGAAGAATGCTAAAAAAAGAATAGTATGACAGTAACAAAAAAAATAATAATAAGAGAAAGTAAAAATGAAGCACAGCAAAAGAAAAATAATGGAAGAAAAACAATGTTGTCGATAAATGATTGGTTGTAACAACTAATATTCAAATTGTTTGCATAAACGAAAAAACGGAGTGGTATGATAATCATCATATGTATGATGATTTATTTTATCGCATAGAAAAGTGTATAATTAAAATTGAGCAATGATGCAGAACTTCCTTTTTTTCTTTTTTTGGAACGTAATTATATAGTATATGAAAGTAAAAAATAAATTTGTTCTACTATTTTCTCTTTTCAAAGAATCATAATAATAGATTTTAGCTAGAAACTATTTTACTTTAGTAAATAAACGACGAACTCGTTCCATAATTGTCAAATATAATTAATAGGATCGTAATAAATTATATATGTATATAATTCGTAAATTTTTTTATCATAATATTAATAGTTTGATGACATTTTTAATAAAAATATATAAAGCGCGCAAATAAATGCAATATGTTATGAGAAAATTAATCCAAAAGCAAAAAAAATACATTATCAGCTGACATTGTTTATGCCTTGATTTAAGTTCCATATAATGTTCGACGACATTAATTCTATAGATGGCACCAATCACCGTTGATATATAGAATTTAAAATTACTAATAGATTAGAATTATTTTATAATACAATATTTTTAATCTTTCACATCGTTTTAAATTTGATTTACAATTCAACGAAAAAAAAAATATATGAACATATGTATGGCATGGGTAAAATCAACGAATGCGATATGAAGATTATCGATTTGATTGTCATTGTTTATATATAAGGATTTTTCGTTTTCAAATTCATACTCACTCATGTCGCTAATCATGAATAAACTCAATTGTTTTTTTTTTGAAAAATCTTTGCTTAGAGATTTTGTAACCTGAAGAATCTTCTACAATATGAACTGTTTAATTTTCAAAATTACTTTTTTCAACTTGCAGGTTTTTTTAAGGAAATCGTGTGCAGTGAAAAATCTTTGTGTTTTTTTTTGTATCACATAACAAACACTTGTTTTTCAATAATAAATCGACAGAACGAATGTCCATAGGGCTGACTTTTATGGAATACATATAGTGAGCGTAAGTTTAAATCGAGATTTTGTAGCTCTTTCGATCAAAGCTCATTGGGGATGTTTTCATAGCAACTAAGGACAGCGAGCGTCAGACTCCTTTCCCCGAGTTCTTTAGAAACTGAAAAAGGCGCTGAACGATATTAACAATGCAAATTAGACTGTTCTAGAACATTCCAAAGTTTTTGTCGAAATTTGAATAGCTGGATTTACATTGATTTGCTATAGTCGTCATATGATCAGCATAACAAGCATGAATGAATCAAGTTATAACGTTAGAAAATAATCGATACTCAATGTTTGTGAGCTTATCGAGATATATAATAGTGGACTGAGACTTGCTGTAGAATAAAAACTGAATACAAAAAAAACCAACGAACAAATAGCAACAAGGTAAATAAAAAATCGAGCACCAATGGAAGAAGAAAATATTTCTATTCGAAATGCAGAAATAAATAAGATACATTGTCCTTTGACAACAATTATGGTTTGCACGTTACTTATTTAAAGCTAAAGTACATATGAGTTTCATATGTCAGCTTTAAAGAAGCTAAACTGATAATGGCTTTGGTCAATTTTTTTTTTCGATCAAAAATTTCATAAACAAAATTTATCTGAATACCATAGTTTTTCACAGATCGGTTTTTTGAGTCGAAAAAGAAGCACATCATCAAAGTATGTTAGAAGACTTTGACCAAAAGATGTACAAATCTGGCTTTCTTATTATGTTTTATGTTCATTGCAGTATAATTCATATCTTTATTAGCCGTTATAAGATTATAATTTCTGTGTAGACTAACAGATTGATTTGTATCTTAGATAACATAAGTCGATCTGTTTTCGATTGAATTAACACAATATGATATGACATAAGTGTTTTGTGACTTGATTATGCTTTATTAATATGGTAAATCCGTTTACGGTGTGGGTAGTTTGTGACTGTGGGTGGTGTGCGGGGGTGGATAAAAAATTACAACAGCAACATTGAGAACCACACTAACATCCCCAACCCACACCCTCAATTACATTTATAAGCACAAGCATCAAGATACATCTTTCATAACATTTGGGATAGTTCTTACATATATGCAACATTCATACTGTTCTGCGATAATTAGTGAAAGCTCGCAAGACTCTCGTCAAGCAGCTGACGAAAGTTCAGTGGATTTTCGCCAATATTATAGATTTTCATTATTATTGATTATTGATAATTGATTATAGATCTTCATTATTATTATTATTGATTATAGATTATAGATTTTCATTATTATTATTATTGATTATTGATTTGATTAATTATTATTATTGATTATTGATTTGATCAATTATTATTTTTATTCATATAAAAAATGAACGCATCTATTGAAGAAATGATGGTGAGTGCCTATCAAGCAATTTGTTCTGGTCAATTACCTGAAGCTGTTGAAGTAATATAGTTTTCTACTTCCTACCTCCTAAGATTTTTATCAGCTTTATATTTACATTTATAGTTGTGTTCCAAAATGATTTTCGTTGCTGAAGGTGGAGAAGCTAAAAAACATTCTGAATTATGTTCGTATCGTGCTGGTTGTCGACTTCTTACGAAAGAATTCAATCGTAAGTTATTGATAAGTTATCTTTACTACTAGGGTGTGGGTGTGGGTGTGGGTGGGTATGGGTGTGTTGGTGTGGGTGGGTGAGTGTCAGTGTTGATCTTTTCCTCACCCACCCACACCCACACCTACACCCTACATCCACACACCCACACCATCCCACCCACACCCACCCACACCCACACCCACCCACACACCCACACCTACACCCTACATCCACACCCACCCACCCACACCCACACCCTTCATTTTCATCAACGATATTCCATGGTTTTCATTTTTAATCAATTACATTTCATGATTTTCATTTTTAATCAATTACATTTCATGACTTTCATTTTTAATCAAAATTATGGAATGAGATTGATGAAAATTTTCATTTTAATCGATGAAAATTAAATAAATCAATTTTTATGTCCGTTTCGTCGTCCAAAATGTAATTTTTTTGATGTTGTTCATATGAAAGTTATCATTGTTAGCTCGTTTCGTCGAGCGATCGATATATATTTATTTCAAAAGAAAAAACATCTTATATATATATATAAATGTCCTTGAAGTGCATAGTATAACAGAGAAAAAAAGAAAAGAAAAGAAATAGTTGTACAACAACAAAGAGAAGAGAGAGAACGAAAGCATCGAGGGGTAGAACAGGTATCACCGTTAACAATCATTTTTTTTGATTTTTTTATTTCCTGAGTTGCACAATACGAATTTGTGAGTCCACGTTTTTTTTTGAACTCAAACTCGTACAAAAATGAAATCTACCTGTCCAAGTCTAATGATTTTTATAAGATCTTTTAATATTCAAGGATGAATAATTGAAAGCATTCGTTCAAATGGCCCCATAGCTGTATTCTGATTTTGCGATGCTTGTAAAGATAATATATCAATTGATGGCATAACTATATTTGATAATGGTGATAATGGAAAAATTTTTCATTAAAAAAATATTTCCATGATTTGAAGTTCATCTGATGACTAGAAAATATTCGATTGTTGTTGTTGTGATATTGAATCTAATAAAAATGTAGAATAAATTCGATATATTGCTGTTAGAATATCAAATACAAATGATATTTGAAGAGATAAATGTCCTATTCGATATGTATTTTGTTCATTTGGTATAGAACGAACCTAAAATAATAGGCATAAGTCTACTTTATGTAAACACCTTTGTTTTTGCGAATTTTGAGGGTGAGGACTGTTTGTATAAACTAGTCTTGTTCCAAGTCAAATATGCTAATCGATAGAATGAAGTTCGCTCTACAAAACTACATATTTAGTTCTGGAACAAGTCTAGTTTATATAAACAATCTTTACTCTCAAAATTCGTAAAAACAAAGGTGTTTACATAAAGTAGACTTATGCCAAATAATATGTGCAACAAAATAAAAAGAATTTTTTTAGTTTTATTCTTACAGTTAAATTATTTGTATCATTGGATTCAGTGATACCTTTAGAAAATTGTCGTACAAGAATAGATGAAGCAAGAGATTATCCAAATTTCGACCATTGATGTCCATCAGGTGTGTAAAGCATTTGAAAAAATGTTTGTTGTGTTATATATACGGGATAATTAACTTTTGTTAATAATTCATGATTGTAACCATGTAGCACTGATAATGATTGATTACCTAAAGGACAATGAATTTTATTTAGTTTCAAAAACTATTCAATCGAATCAGGATAATTGAATCTAATGTTTATTGTTAAGGTAGTAGGCAATAGATCTCGAAATATTACATCTGAAAAAATATTGTTGTAAGATTAGAATTTTGTATTAGAAAGAAAATTAATTTACCATAAATATCACTTGGTGATGGCCCTGGTAAATCTGTTGTTGTTTCCATTAATGAGTTATCTAACGCTGAATCATTTGTTGTATTAAATAGTTGATTTGTTGTTAAAGTTAAAATTAGTGGTGATAATTGTGCCGATATATACGTCACGGCTCGCTGCTCTTCCTCTTTCTCTCTCTATTGTTCTTTCTGTGTCATCTCTCTCCCTTTGTTTTTGTATCATATATAAGTGTGTGTTGAATGTGCAATAGACACATTCTGGAGATGTAGAGTAGCTAATAAACATCATTACCAAGGGTAGCGGTAAGCTACTCCTCCAGTCTGTCATAACATCTCATCTTCCTCATTTTATCGTTACAATAATGATGTTTGTATTTCTGGTATTGGAAAATCTTGTTCATGAAAACAATCATTTATATCAGAAAATTCAAATGTTAAATCACGATCATCAGCATAACAGGTGATGCAAAAGTTCTGTATTAATTTTATTTTCATTCCTATACCATGTACGAATATGCTACACTCTTGATTCTTTTTTTGTTAGAAAGAGCGAAGTGTCTACTACACAACAGTATAAAAATATTTGATTCAAAATGTTTATCAGAGACTAAGGAGTTTTAAGAACAGTTTGGACTGGAAAAGTGCGTTTCAACTTCTTGAATTTAGAAGAAAAATTTCATCCGCTAAGAAATTTGGTCGTATTTTTTGGTTTTCATCGGATTTTGTAGCACTACGATTGAGCATTATATCCACGCAAAAATAATATTTTCAAATGATCACTTCAGTTCGAAATCGACATTTTTCTAACATCCTTTGCTAGTATACATTTTTCACAATGAATGAATAATTTTGAAGAAAAAGAATTCTTCCAACATCGAAGTTAGCAGAAACTGCCTATTTTATATACAATTAAAGCTTATTGAGTTCTCTACAAAAGTGCATCATATAAAACAGGATACAATGTATTTATTAGACTTTATGAGAAAAACATCATTGAACATTGTCGACGGAAAATCAAGTTTTTAGTAAAATTGTTTCCTCTAAAGCCTGTAATTCTATAACTCGAATATTTGGGTATGATTAGAAAGCTCGAGTCGCATTGATCAGACTCACATATAATATGTCTCACAACATTGAAAGTCGGATACAAAATAATCAGACAAGTGTGCTTCTTATCCCTAATTTTAACTGAAGTTGAAACACACTTTTTCAGTCCAAATTGTTCTTAAAGCTCCCTAGTCCCTGATAAACATTCTGAATCAAATATTTTTGTACTGTTTTGTAGTAGACACTTTGCTGTTTCTAACAAAAAAAAGAATCAAGAGTGCAAGATATTCGTACGTAGTACATGAATGAAAAGAAAATTAATGCAGAAATTTTGCATCACCCGTTATACCGATAAAAATTCCCATAAGAAGAAAAAACAGCCAATTTCATATATGATTTTAGTAAATAAAAATGTTATTTTAAGTGTTGGTATTGGTGTAAGTTCAGGTAATGAACTATTCCATTGTACACTAAATGAACCATCACGAATAAGTATTAAATTAGATCCACATATTTGAATATTAAGTGAAAATATTTGACCAAATATAAGACGTCATCGAGATTCAGTATATGGAACAAGTGTAAGAATTGATTAAACACAGCTATCCTACAAATATAGCATAGGTTTTTCCATTTAAATGAAAAAATACGAAAACAATGGCCTTTGAACCCGAGCTATGACCGTTTTACTGAGTTTTTGATCCATTTTTGGTATTTAGTGGAAAATCAAATAGAGGAATTTCGACCTGAAATTTTTGCTCGTAGATAGGCCTAATGATCCTTAGAACATTTTGAAAGGTTCTCTCGTTAGTTAAACTGATTAACTAATCCGATTAACAAAAGGAATCGGTCGATTAAAACAATTCAATCGAGCAATTGAAGATAATGGATTTGCTGTCATATGTAATAACTATAATAAACAAATATTATTATTATTTATTTGAATAGAATAATTTTACTCGAATAAATTGTTTTAATGAATGTGTTTGATTTAAAAATAAAACTAATTTTCTATTTAATATTTGATGAGCTATTGATAAAAATGTATTATTTATTGTTGTAAAATATAAGTCAAATGTTTCTTCTATATTAGAATTTAATTCTTGTTGTGTTTGATTACTATTATATATTAATGTCACCTGAAATATTTTTGAAAAAAAAAATATTTTACTAAAATAGAAATTATTATACGAACAGAAAAAGCAAAATTAGGTCCATAATGAATTGTAGATTTTAAAAAAATTAAATGAAACTATTTTCGAAATTACATGAAGATTTGTTGATTCTAAAAACAAAAATCAAGCATAAATCTTTCGTTTTTGTTTTAATTAACCTAATAATGATAATGAATAATTTTCAAATAAATGTGTTAATTCAAATGCAGATCGAAGTTCACTATGAATATAGTCGACTCTTTTTGAATAAGTTTTTCTTGATGATCGAGTATAAACACTAATAGCATTATATGGAGCTAAAGGGTGATCAGAAAGTTTCGACCTCTCTTAGTAAATCGATAGTATTTATGGCACACTTATATATAGTTAATTGAATCAAATTATGTGATCTTGTAGAG